>SDVV010006654.1:0-18283 GCA_016164225.1 Gammarus roeselii
ACAGCATTCGTCTTCTGCACTCTACTCGAGTTCATGCTCATCAACTACCTTGTACTCCCCTGTGTGCCCACAGCGTTCGTCTTCTGCACTCTACTCGAATTCACGCTCATCAACTACCTTGTACTTCCTTGTGCGCCCACAGCATTTGTCTTCTGCGCTCTACTCAAGTTCACGCTCGTCAACTACCTTGTACTCCCCTATGTGCCCACAGCATTCGTCTTCTGCACTCTACTCGAATTCACGCTCAGCAACTACCTTGTACTTCCTTGTGCGCCCACAGCATTTGTCTTCTGCGCTCTACTCAAGTTCACGCTCGTCAACTACCTTGTACTCCCCTATGTGCCCACAGCATTCGTCTTCTGCACTCTACTCGAATTCACGCTCAGCAACTACCTTGTACTTCCTTGTGCGCCCACAGCATTCGTCTTCTGCACTCTACTCAAGTTCACGCTCATCAACTACCTTGTACTCCCCTATGTGCCCACAGCATTCGTCTTCTGCACTCTACTCGAATTCACGCTCAGCAACTACCTTGTACTTCCTTGTGCGCCCACAGCATTTGTCTTCTGCGCTCTACTCAAGTTCACGCTCGTCAACTACCTTGTACTCCCCTATGTGCCCACAGCATTCGTCTTATGCACTCTACTCGAATTCACGCTCAGCAACTACCTTGTACTCCCCTGTGTGCACACAGCATTCGTCTTCTGCACTCTACTCGAGTTCACGCTCATCAACTACCTTGTACTCCCCTGTGTGCACACAGCATTCCTACTCGAGTTCACGCTCATCAACTACCTTGTACTTCCTTGTGTGCCCACAGCATTCCTACTCGAGTTCACGCTCATCAACTACCTTGTACTTCCTTGTGTGCCCACAGCATTCCAACTCGAGTTCACGCTCATCAACTACCTTGTACTCCCCTGTGTGCCCACAGCATTCCTACTCGAGTTCACGCTAATCAACTACCTTGTACTCCCCTGTGTGCCCACAGCATTCCTACTCGAGTTCACGCTAATCAACAACCTTGTACTCCCTTGTGTGCCCACAGCATTCGTCTTTTGCGCTCTACTCGAGTTCACGCTCGTCAACTACCTTTTCCGAAAGAGACCGCAGAACGTCAAGCAAGGACTCCTAACAGCCCTGCCGCAGGAATGCGGGAACGATGCGGGGGAGTGTAACAAGGAAGGGATGCACAAGGAGGGGGGGCACCAGTGCGGCAGCTGCAATGGCAACCAGGGGCTGGAGGGTGCGGATGGGGGGCTGTATGCAGTGCCCCCGGTCGCTATCGCGGTAAGGAAGGCGGAACGGGAGCATGGAGACCTGGTATCCGATCAGCACAACTATTCAAAACAGTATACCGAGCTCTCAGAAAATATTGTTGTTTGAAGTGAGTAGTGCGTTGTTAGACGAATGCATCAGGATGGTGGTGGCCGAGCATGCTAGAGATTGGAATTAGGGAATAATTATCACGATTGGATGTGTTTGACGCGGCCCTGAAGAGTTGCACGGCTCTGTATAGCAGGGTGCTGAGGAAGGTACGGTATCGACATCCATTTCCAAAATGTGCACTCTTATATGAATGAACTACATACGTCAAAGAGAAGCCTATAAATCTTGTAAAAATATCTATATTATTCTTACATATGTGTATTAACAGAGTATGCGTCAAAACGTATATATTTTGGATTGAAACAATTTTCATGATCAATTTAACGTAGATTTATCCTGCAAAATGAAGCCGTCAGCTGTAACAAACTTCTCAATGCGACGACCAAAAACTAACGATGACTTTCCCGAGCATTTCGCTGTTAATCGATGGGATGCCTCCTTTCACATCCAGCTTGAGTTGATCAAGAGATGCAGGCTTAGAACTGAATATATTTTATTTGATGTAACACCAAAGGAAGTAGTCGAGCGAAGAAAGGACAGGCAATCTTGGTGGCCACGAGAACTAACTTTGTAAGGAATGAATGAGTCACACAATTGGAAAGTCAACAAGTCCACGGCAGCTTTAGAGGAGTCCGCCGGGGCTCCATCTTGATAGAACCATATCTTTTTAACATCATCGAGACGCTTAAAATACCTCTCAGCTGCAATTGTAACTGCTGCTCAAGTTCCGGCTAGATATTTCCAGCAAGATGCCATGGTCTGGTTGATCGTTCAATTATCTGACAATTTTTTTATCACAAAGCAGTGAGCTCTCATGGCCACCAAGATCGCCTGACCTCCCCCCCTCGACTACTTCCTCTGGGATTACGACAAGAACCATCAATTCCGATCCAGGCTTCATCTCTTGATAAACTCATGAAAGAAGTGATTGAAGTCGTCGCCTGGATCAACAGTGGATAGTCGGGAAAGTCGGCGTGAATTAATGCTGTTGTATTGAGAAGTGTATTGCCGTTGACGGCGTTCATTTTGATGGATGAGTATATGAGTAATTCCACTTAATGAAGCTAAAATAATATGCCACCTGGCATCATTCAACATGATTCTAGTCGCCAGACTCTGCCCTACCTCCCAGTTTACAAGACTGTCTTCTAAGAAACATATTTGAAGCTGATACTGAGTTAAATGAGGACTATTTATAGCTAATAATATGGTTTAGTTAACAACAAAAACAAAGGTCTTGAAGTTAATCTTGCCTTACCGTTGTGTTTTCCAAATAATGTTAATATGAGGCACTCTTCCTGCTTGTGAATAATGCATATAAGATATTCATTAAGCAATAGTACAATAACGGCAGTTGTGGAGATTGTGAGAAGAAGCTGGCATGCTCCTTTGAAAAAAAAAACTGAGCTGGGTAACACAGAGGTTGCAGTCCCGCATTTTGAGCTTGCTTTTCTACTCAATTTTGAATCACAAATATGGTTAATGGGAGTTACCTTTTACAAATAGTGTTCATTTGGGGTGAGGGGTATCAAATAAGCGAAAGAATTTCTTCTCTACCAGCATATGGAAAATTTGTATCAATGGCGAAAACTGTTCTAAGGTATTCCATTAAAAAGCTTTTGTTTTTCACAGCAGGTAAGTGGGCACGTGCCCATGGCTGCTGTTGGCGACGTGACGGGCATCCCAGCGCAGCTTCTGGCAAACATCAGCACCCCCAGCAACAGGGGCAGGGGTATTGCTCAGTCAATCGACGCCAACTGCAGGGTCCTTTTCCCTCTCAGCTTCGTCTTCTTCAACATCTTCTACTGGACCTATTACTTCCTTTTTTAGGAGCTTGCGCTTCAACGCCTTCCCCTACCACTAATGCATCATCTTACACATGCGAGTCTCCGCTTCAACGGCTCCCCCTACCACTAATGCATCATCTTACACATGCTAGTCTCCGCTTTGAAGCCTCCCACTACTAATAATAAATCTTCGGACACAAGTTAGTCTAGGCTACATAGCCTTCCACTACCACTAATACATCTCCCTACACATGTGAGTCTCCGTTTCAATGCCTTCCACTATCACTAAAAAATTTCCTTACACATTTTAGTCACCACTACATCATCTTACATCCCACAGGCTCTGCTTCAACGCATTTTTTGTATGTTCTATCCTCATGTGAGACTATCTTCTATCCTCATGTGAGACTATCTTCTATCCTCATGTGAGACTATCTGCATCAACTTCTCCCTTACCACCACTTCTATATTTCGTGATATATGTGTCTGCTTCACCGCCTTCCACTGGACCAAGAACTTCTTCCAGGAGTGTCCACTTCTAACTTGATAACCGATACTTATCGCAGACATGTTTCCCATCATCCAAACATGTTTCCTACGTCTGATTTTGAACCACTAAATCACATAGTTCGATAAAAACATGTCACCTGACAACAAATTCACAATGATACCCAAAAGATCGTATACGGGATCACATCATTGAACTGCCAACATTATCATAGATTTCAGTGCTTCCTTACGACCAGGATTCGGTCAAAGAAGGAACAAAAGCGTCATAAGATCGGTAATCTTTATTGGGACGCTTTTCTGACTAGATTCATTCGCAGTGGCTGATGAACAAACAAAAACAATTTATAAACAGTCATTTGCTTCCATTTTTTGTCAATTCATTCGATTATTATGGCATTCATTCATATCTCATTAATTTTTTTGTGTCTGACATCCAAGATAACGGAAAGGATCCTGCTGCAATCTGTGTTTGTTTGGCAGGTGGTTTAAACCATCATGCTCCGATTAACAATGTACTTCAAAAACAGCGTTACAATAAGCGATATGTTACCATGCACTCCATGTTCAGGTACTAACGGGCGTCCTTTGCTCGTTATGGCTACGTAGACGGAGCTGTAAAGAGTATATCAGGGAATTACGATAAAAAAAATAGGAAAGTTGTACCGGTAACAATACTTGAACACGGCTTATTCATGTAATCAAATGTAATGCTGCTAAGTCTGTTACATTCATCATGCCTCTATCGATGAGGGTTGCGTAAAATTGAATAAATAATCATTAGATTGTTCTGAGAGTAATTTTATTTTTATACTCATGCACGGTGGCAATGTTAGGCTCGCAGGGCATAGCTGTCTGATCTGGCAAAATTGATTTAATAGTCTTTTAGTTCGTCGATTAGGTTTTTCTTCATAAAAGCTTCCTACGTGAATTTAAAATACGTATCGATTACGAACGACATTTCGAATTGATTCTCACATCATCAACCTAAAATGAACAGGTGTTTTGTTCAAAAAATAAACCAGCAACACTGGTTTCAACAACCTGATGGGTAGAGAGGTACTATCGGTTACAATGATAGACCTTATTTTTAGTTTCGCGTTTTGTTTACGACATCCCTGCACCGAGATTGTATCTTTTATAGTACGCATTTACACATTTGCATTTCCTCCAGACGTTTGACTGTAAACATACAATCATAAAAGCTTACCAAACTACATGCAATTTGATTTAAATTAGGTTTAAATAAAACACAGAATTGAAAATAAGGTCTTTATCTTTGTAACCGATAGTACCTCTGAGAGGAATAAATATAATAAACCATTTGGTAACAAGCAGAGTGAAATTTATAATTAGACATATAGCAGCTAATTGGTAGGTAACATGACAACTACATGTTAACAGGAATGGTAAGTAAGGGGACCATTATCTGTTTAACAGACGCCACAGCTTGTTAATCGCGCCGCCATATTCAACTGGGGCCAATAATCTGTGATGGGGGTGATTAAAAATCGCAATACATATTTTAGGTGCCGGACCGTACAGCAAATACTCTTTACCCTAACGTTCCCATTCCGAGCAGAATTTAATAAGTTTCACATAAGAGAACTTCTGCCATCTACTGTTTCTGCTCTCAGTCCCATGCCACTTCCACTTGCGGTCAATACTGATTAATACAGTTATTCAAAGTCAATTTATTTAACCAAATCTACGAAGAAAAGTGAGTTCTGTTATCCTCCTTTCAATTCACACTTTGTTCGACGACGAGTCTACTCATTTTAGCAAGATACCTGAAGTTAAATTTAAGCAATTAAACTGTAGATCATCAGATGTTCCAACAGCGAACGAACACTATTCATGTATAGATTCAGTAAGAAAGGTGGGCCTGGTAACACTATTCATGTACGGATTCAGTGTGAAAGGTGGGCCTGGTAACACTATTCATGAATGGATTCAGTGTGAAAGGTGGGCCTGGTAACACTATTCATGTATGGATTCAGTGTGAATGGTGGGCCTGGTAACACCATTCATGTATGGATTCAGTGTGAAAGGTGGGCCTGGTAACACTATTCATGTATGGATTCAGTGTGAAAGGTGGGCCTGGTAACACTATTCATGTATGGATTCAGTGTAAAAGGTGGGCCTGGTAACACTATTCATGTATGGATTCAGTGTAAAAGGTGTGCCTGGTAACACTATTCATGTATGGATTCAGTGTGAAAGGAGGGCCTGGTAACACTATTCATGTATATATTCAGTAAGAAAGGTGGGCCTGGTAACACTATTCATGTATGGATTCAGTGTGAAAGGTGGGCCCGGTAACACTATTCATGTATGGATTCAATAAGAAACGTGGGCCTGGTAACACTATTCATGTATGGATTCAGTGTGAAAGGTGGGCCTGGTAACACTATTCATGTATGGATTCAGTGTGAAAGGTGGGCCTGGTAACACTATTCATGTATGGATTCAGTGTGAAAGGTGGGCCTGGTAACACTATTCATGTATGGATTCAGTGTGAAAGGTGGGCCTGGTAACACTATTCATGTATGGATTCAGTGTGAAAGGTGGGCCCGGTAACACTATTCATGTATGGATTCAATAAGAAAGGTGGGCCCGGTAACACTATTCATGTATGGATTCAATAAGAAAGGTGGGCCTGGTAACACTATTCATGTATGGATTCAGTGTGAAAGGCGGGCCTGGTAACACTATTCATACATTTATTCACTGTGGAAGGTGTGCCTGGTAACACTATTCATGTATTTATTCACTGTGGAATATGTGCCTGGTAACACTATTCATGTATTTACTCATTGTGAAAGGTATGCCCGGTGAAATAAAACTTAGTGAAAATTGTCGGTAGGATTGTGTTGAGCAATTATAATTTCCATTTGAATCAGGAATCCGCACCCAACCCTTTAGCGGGCAGAGGGACAACCCAGAGGTTTTGCGAGTTACTTTGCTTAATTCTTGGTAATACCGTGAACAATCTCAACTACATACAGGTTCTGGTAGGACTACCATTGAATAGTCGACGTAGTTAACCAATTTTCGATCAGTGTTGCCATTCTGGAGGCTATACGTAGACAAGAAGTGGACTGCAGGCTGACATTTCTCCTCTGCCGTCAGGGCACGAATGGACTCCGTGCTGTCATTTTTCCGCTGCTGTCATGGCACGAGTGGACTGCGGGCTGTCATTTCTCCTCTGTTGTCATGGCACGAGTGGACTGCGGGCTGACATTTCTCGCTTTGCATTGCGGATAAATAAATTGTGCATTCTGAACAGGTCGAAAATATATATTGTAGAGACAAATTCCTGCGAAAGTAAAATAACCAACTTCAACACACATCCATATTTTTTGGGAAATATTACAGCCCGGTGAACCCATAACGAAGTTATCTTAGTTCAACCAAACATTTGGACTTTGCCATCGTTGGCAATAATGCATTGTCGAACTTCACCATCGCAGGCACTAATGTATCATCGGACTGCGCCACCGCTGGCACTAATGCATCATCGCACTGCACCATTGCTGGCACTAATGCATCATCGGACTGCGCCATTGCTGGCACTAATGCATCATCGGACTGCGTCATCGCAGGCACGAATGCATCATCGCACTGCACCATTGCTGGCACTAATGCATCATCGGACTGCGCCATTGCTGGCACTAATGTATCATCGGACTGCGCCACCGCTGGCACTAATGCATCATCGCACTGCACCATTGCTGGCACTAATGCATCATCGGACTGCGCCATTGCTGGCACTAATGCATCATCGGACTGCGTCATCGCAGGCACGAATGCATCATCGCACTGCACCATTGCTGGCACTAATGCATCATCGGACTGCGCCATTGCTGGCACTAATGCATCATCGGACTGCGCCATCGCTGGCACTAATACATCATCGCACTGCACCATTGCTGGCACTAATGCATCATCGGACTGCGCCATTGCTGGCACTAATGCATCATCGGACTGCGTCATCGCAGGCACGAATGCATCATCGCACTGCGCCATCGCTGGCACTAATGCATCATCGGACTGCGCCATCGCTAGCACTAATGCATCATCGGACTGCGCCATCGCTGGCACTAATGCACCATCGGACTGCGCCATCGCTGGCACTAATGTATCATCGGACTGCGCCACCGCTGGCACTAATGCATCATCGCACTGCACCATTGCTGGCACTAATGCATCATCGCACTGCACCATTGCTGGCACTAATGCATCATCGGACTGCGTCATCGCAGGCACGAATGCATCATCGGACTGCGCCATCGTGGCACTAATGCATCATCGGACTGCGCCATCGCTCTCACTAATGTATCATCGGACTGCGCCATCGCTGGCACTAATGCATCATCGAACTGCGCCATCGCTGGCACTAATGCATCATCGGACTGCGCCATCGCTAGCACTATTGCATCATCGGACTGCGCCATCGCTGGCACTAATGCATCATCGGACTGTGCCATCGCAGGCACTAATGCATCATCGGACTGCGCCATCGCTGGCACTAATGCATCATCGGACTGCGCCATCGCTGGCACTAATGAATCATCAGACTGCGCCATCGCCAGCACCAATGCATCATCGGACTGCGCCATCGCTGGCACTAATGCATCATCGGACTGCGCCATCGTGGCACTAATGCATCATCGGACTGCGCCATCGTGGCACTAGTGCGGCAACAGCAGAAACATCGTCCAACTATTGATTGGTCTTTTGCTTCACTCGCATACATTCTCAATTGAAGCCTGTCGATGTTAACCCCAGAAATAGAGTGAGAATTTCTCATTAATCTGCTAGGAGCAAAAAGTTCTTTTTACTTCATGTTCAATCATAATAATCTGCCACTAATTAAAAGAACAACTTTATAATTTACTTCCGATAAACAATTATGCCGAATTTTCGAATATATGAACTTCCACTGTTCGGTTGTTTTTTTTACTTTTCAAGGCTATTTATTCCACAGACGATGCCAATTAAATTAGATATTAAAAATTGAATTTGTTCGGTAAAAATAATGTAAATTAAAAAAGTAATCTTCGGGAAGAGGAAATCCACCGTTCTGCATAAATCGCCGTTTAATAGCTAAATCGTTCTCTTTCTTGATATTATAAAAACAGAAATGGCATATTAAGCTCTCTTAGGTGTTCTACTTCAGAACGAATCAAAAGGCAACCTAGTTTGGGCCATTAGGCCTGTTTATGTCTTCCTGCACTTGTAAACACTTGTAAGCCAATCTAGTCCGATCTCCTTCACAATTCGCGCAGTTGACTCGCTATACACCCCTGTCGTCTCCAAGGTTATTGGCTCAAATTGGAACTGTCGCCTCAAAGCACCATACTTCCTGCACTTACGTGTCTCTGCCTCTGTTGCTGCAGAACCAGCTGCAATTGCAGAACCTATCAAATGTGTTTCCGCATAAGTGTCCACACAAGTACAGCCCCAGCATAAACTCTTATCATTTTGGAAGGGGTTAACTATGATGCAGCTGTACCTACATGATAGTCCATGCAGTCCCATCTCGTCCATTCTCTGACCGCAGCGACACGGATGCTACTGGCAAATTTTAAACCCCATCCTCAGAGCAACGGCTATGCTCAGTGTCTTTGGATCTAGTTGAGTCCCCAATGATGGCACAGGGACTGCATGCATCCAGGGACCACTCTCTCTGCAGGAGGCAGCCAGAAGGCGTGCTCTCGCCGTCTGATCCGCAACAGCAAGCAAACCGTTCAGTGGGCCCTCTACCAAAGGCAAGTCCAATAGTTTCTGCTTGCTCTTGTCCTGTCCCTCCAAGTTAAGCGGATCACCACCTCTCTTCCCCACATATCGCGACGGCAACCTGCAGCTTCTCTGTGTCAGCCACGATGTTCACATCGGAGAGAACGGCTTCAAGTAAGTCACTCACAGAATGCATCGACGAGATGAAGGCTGGAAGGGCAACATCTCCTACTCTTCTGAAACCGAGGCCTCAATGACTAACTGGCATAACTGGCCAAGTGACTTGGTTCCAAGATCTGTCATCAAGGGGGACATTGGTCACCCTGGTGACAGCATACCTCAACATCAAGTCGAAACTGTTCAGTCACACATTGAAAACTCAACAAGCTGTGAACAAAAAGTCATTAACAGAATGTAAAACAAAACTTTTGATAGGTGAGCTTATTTAAGATTGCGTTGAAAAAGATGGAACCGGCCTTCTTGGATAACGTCACATACGTCGTTGCGCTGCACATGTGATTTTGCCCGTAACAGAATAGGGATTTCCAGGTCCAATGTACAGCGTTCATCAAAACTTTGAGTATTGCAGAAATCACTGATATTTGTCACAATCTTGCTTTCGTCTGAATGAGATGAAACGAGACCAACTGGACGAATTGACGCTTCGTCAAGCATATTCTTTTGCATTCCCTTTGAAATTTCCGCTACATGAAAGGAAAACCCTTAGATAACCCCAGCTCTGATGTATTTGAGTCCCGATTCACCAGCTCGTAATGAATGACATGCGGTAAAATAAGAGGTGTTCATTTGTAGAGAACCAAACCCCCAGAACCCCGAACTACCCCCGTGTTTCCCAAGTAAGAATAGTTGTATTGCAATGTTTAACGTGTTCACAATCCTGTCGCTCACCCATGTTCAATTCTAGACCCACCCATGATCCCTTACTGCGAATAATGGTCGTGCAATGCTTAACGGGACCACGGACCTGGCGTACACCCCTGCTCAATTCGAGCACAGAAGATAAAAGTTTCCACTTAGTAAACGTAGACATTTGAATACGTCGATTTCTACTCGATGCGGATAGACGATTACCTAATAGGCATAGATTATTATTTGACATACGTAGTAAGTAGTAAGTGGCACCCTACGAGGCGCTCATCATTGTTTGTGGTGTTGAATCCTCCGCATTATTCTAAAACTGTTCACTCTGTGCATATTAGAATCTTGTTCTTTATGTTCCCCGCATTGAACAAACATGTATTTTGAGTACGCGCACAAGCTAAATAATACATGAACTGTTTTATGAACCCCAGTTGAAATATATGCTGTCCAATAAACCCAACGTAGGTTTCCACAGTAAATGTATTACTGAGTGTACAAGATACTGTTGTGGATGTCAATAACCCGAAATACGCTCAATACAACATCGCCCAACGAGGGCGAAAACGGCCACCCTAGGATGTAAGTGGATGTACATTGTTTGAAAACAAGATGTTCACGTCAAAGCGAGCTCTATGTTGAATTGTAGCGAAATGAGTTACGGGTGGTCCTCGCAGGTGACCCGCCAAGATGCATTTTGCAATGCCAGTTACAAATAACTTTACGACCTTTCCTGTTCGTCAGCGTTACATTTAGAGGACCAAAAATACAAATTTAAGCGATTTGTATGCTTGCTTTCACTTTACGTGCTTGATTATCAATGCTCCCAAATGAATGTGTATCTTATATTATCTATGAATAAAGGTGATAACCAGAGGAAGCAGCCCACTTTCTGTGTAGTGCGGGCGTCCTTAAAGTCTTGTAACACGCGGACAATAAACTGTACAGGCAACCACAGGCAACCACAGGCAACGCCTGCCGCCGGGACACGCTCGCAGATTGTCGTGAGAATTGTAACTGTGTTTGTGATGGAACCCTAGGATGTAAGCGACTGTACAATGTAAGGTAAGAATGCTGGTAGCGTTAATGATGTGATACGTCAAGAAGACACTGGTTAATGCTTATAGTCTGGAATGCATTTTACTTGCATACGATGGTCGGGTAAAATAAATGAACAAACAAAATTGCTATGTAGACGCCTCTGCTCTATTGCTCGTTTAAACAAAAAAAAATCGTTGTCTTTTAGGGAACAGTTAATAACATTCATGATGGCTCCCATGAGTTCCACGCTCAGAAAAAAAATCAGTCAAATGATTCAAATTGGAAAGGACGATTTAAACTTAGAAAACATAAGGGGTTCATTGAGGTGAACCCCTTTAAATCACGATCGAAATGGGGGTACAATCTGTGCCGATTGGTTGCAAGAATAAGAGACGAGCTCGTCGCAGAGAAAGGTAACTACTTTTCAACCATTTTAATCTCGAGTTGCCGAGCCTAGCTAAATGAGCATTCAACTCCAACACAAAACAACACGGCTCATGTTTTGTTTCGTCTGAATTGCCAGTTGTGAGCCTGTCACTCACTGTGAGCCTGTCACTCACTGTGAGCCTGTCACTCACTGTGAGCCTGTCACTCACTGTGAGCCTGTCACCCACTCCTAAGGCTCTTGATTCTGAAGATATGCAGCCACACTTGTACCTGTACCGGATGGCATGGTAAACAACTCATATAACATATCCAGCTGCAGTACATGTCACTAGTGCCACTGATGCGCGTTCGAATTGTGATGGACACACAGCGCTCATTGGGCCGGGACAACTGGACCCCTCCTTCTGAAGCCACTGTAGTTTAGTAGGCAGACACGCCGTGTCTGCCTACTAAACTACTAGGCCAATCAATTCCTATACAGAGATGTTCTGCTCCAATACATTGCAAACTTCTTGCTACCAACAGTAGTAGAACCTGTCATCCACAACGACTCCTTATGTCCTAAGATAGCTAATAAATGTATTGGTACCAAACAATTTGGCCTTTATTGCTGGAAACACAAAGCATCTGAAACAAGAAGCCTGATCGGGAGCAGATCATTGCCTGGTCGATGATAAATGCTCGTTTAGCCTCAGGGTTCAAATTGCTCGCCATGCCTCTATTTCAATGTGACATTTTAAACACGCTTCATAACTTTATGAAATGTCTCCATTACTTTGATATCTTTTGATTGTGGGAATACGCAACTCAAACAGCGATTGATTTAAGGAAATCAGGATTTAGTAATTTTGTGTTTATTCTGCAATCGTGACAGTCACGCTGAGTTGAAAGAATAGCACAATACACAGATTATCTGCACCACGATGTCTACCTCAGCGTGATCTATTCTGAAAACCAAATGGCAAGAAATATTTGTTTATGACAGTTATCGTAAGCCTTTTTTAAATATATTCCAACTCAAATTCATCCAGAAGCCACTTCTGTGTCATATTTAGGTACATGTATTAGATTGCAGATGCAATGGAGAAGGGGGTCGGTCATTGACAAGAATGTTGGAGTGCAGATCTTCTGAAGTGCATGATCTTATCCTCCGACACTAGGACGGTAGGAAGGTGGTCCTGATCGGGACGTTTAATTTGATTATTTTAATAAAATCAATATTTCAATTAGATCAAACAGGTTAACAAACCTATACATATGCTTCATTCCAACATTGTTAGCAACTTCATAGTAGAAAGATCCATGCCCTATAATGTAAATGGATCCATGTCCTATAATGTAAATGGATCCATGCCCTATAATGTAAATGGATCCATGTCCTATAATGTAAATGGATCCATGTCCTCTAATGTAAATGGATCCATGTCCTATAATGTAAATGGATCCATGTCCCATAATGTAAATGCATTGCCTTGGTTAGAGGCTTGCACATCAAATCGTCGTCGGATGATAAATTGCAATGTATTATGTTGTCACCCTGTATTAATGGTGATGTTGTTAACCTATTTTCTAAAGTCCTTCATTGACACATCTGTTCATTACAAACACCTTGTTTCATGTCCAGGGAAGAGTTTCACATGTTGCGTTAGTGCGCAAAATCAAGTTAGGAGACGATCAGACTCGTTGTTCTCAAAAATCCCCGTGAATATTTCACAAATAACTCGAAGCGCAGTATTATTATTTTCAGCTGTGTTATTTGCATAGGTAGGAGTAAATACTACACGATGAAGATCCCGAAAGATTTAATATCAAGAAACACGGCCAGAGTATTTCAAACTTTTTAATATTCTATAGCGAACAATGATCATGTTTAGATGTATATAAATGTCAGGTGGTACGAGGTCAATATAGAAAATATGTATACTTTAATAGTTTGTGCTTACGTTTCTAATGCCTCTCACAATAGAAAGTTGCTTTACTCGTTAGTAATTAGAGTTCGTGAGTTATGAGCTGATGTAGCAGAATTATTATCATCCATAGCCGAACACCAGTAAGCGAGATGGGAGGGTAGGGGAGCTGCTAACAGTAGGAGAGCTGGTAACAGTAGAAGAGCTGTTAACAGGAGGAGAGCTGTTAACAGTAGGAGAACTGTTAACAGTAGGAGAGCTGTTAACAGGAGGAGAGCTGTCAACAGTTGGAGAACTGTTAACAGTAGGAGAGCTGGTAACAGTAGAAGAGCTGTTAACAGAAGAAGAGCTGTTAACAGTAGGAGAGCTGGTAACAGTAGAAGAGCTGCTAACAGTAGGAGAGCTGTTAACAGTAGGAGAGCTGGTAACAGTAGGAGAGCTGGTAACAGTAGAAGAGCTGTTAACAGTAGGAGAGCTGTTAACAGTAGGAGAACTGTTAACAGTAGGAGAGCTGGTAACAGTAGAAGAGCTGTTAACAGTAGGAGAGCTGTTAAGAGTAGAAGAGTTGTCAACAGTATGAGAGCTGATTTGAGTAGGAGAGCTGTAAACAGTAGGAGAGCTGTTAACAGTTTTAGAGCTGTTAACAGTATTAGAGCTGTTAACAGTTTTAGAGCTGTTAACAGTATTAGAACTGTTAACAGTAGGAGAGCTGTAAACAGTAGGAGAGCTGTTAACAGTTTTAGAGCTGTTAACAGTATTAGAGCTGTTAACAGTAGGAGAGCTGGTAACAGTAGGAGAGCTGGCAACAGTAGGAGAGCTGGTAACAGTAGGAGAGCTGTTAACAGTAGGAGAGCTGTTAACAGTAGGAGAGCTGTTAACAGTAGGAGAGCTGGTAACAGTAGCAGAGCTGTTAACAGTAGGAGAGCTGTTAACAGTTTTAGAGCTGTTAACAGTATTAGAGCTGTTAACAGTAGGAGAACTGTTAACAGGAGGAGAGCTGTTAACAGTAGGAGAACTGTTAACAGTAGGAGAGGTGGTAACAGTAGAAGAGCTGTTAACAGAAGAAGAGCTGTTTACAGTAGGAGAGCTGTTAACATTAGGAGAGCTGTTAACAGTAGGAGAGCTGTTAACGGTAGGAGAGTTGTCAACAGTAGGAGAGCTGTTAACAGTATTAGAGCTTTTAACAATAAGAGAGATGGCAACAGTAGGAGCGCTGTTGACAGTAGGATAGCTGTTAACAGTAGAAGAGCGGTTAACAGTTTTAGAGCTGTTAACAGTTATAGAGCTGTTAACAGTAGGAGAGCTGGTAACAGTAGAAGAGCTGGTAACAGGATTAGAGCTGTTTACAGTAGGAAAGCTGTTAACAGGATTAGAGCTGTTTACAGTAGGAGAGCTGGTAACAGTAAAAGAGCTGTTAACAGGAGGATCTGTAAACAGTAGGAGAGCTGTTAACAGTAGGAGAGCTGTTAACAGTAGGAGAGCTGGTAACAGTAGGAGAGCTGTTAACAATAGGAGAGCTGGTAACGGTAGGAGAGCTGTTAACAGTAGGAGAGCTGTTAACAGTAGGAGAGCTTTTAACAGTAAGAGAGATGGTAACAGTAGGAGCGCTGTTAACAGTAGGAGAGCTGTTAACAGAAGGAGAGCTGCTAACAGTAGAAAATCTGTTAACAGTAGAAGAGCTTCTAACAGTCGAAGGCCGATCAACAGTTGGAGAGGTATTAAACAGTTAGAGAGCTGTTAACAGTAAGAAAGCTGTCACCAGTAGGAGAGCTGTTAGATCAGGACAGCTACGATCGGGAGGAGAAAGCTGTTAGCAAAGGAAGGGCTGTCAACAATACGAGAGTTTTCAGCTGTGCATTGGTAGAATCTGGTGCCAGTTAACTCAACAGCTGTTTTATCTGGTGCCAGTTAACTAAACAGTCGTTTAATCTGGTGCCAGTTAACACAACAGCTGTTTAATCTGGTGCAAGTTAACTCAATAGTCGTTTAATCTGGTGCCAGTTAACTCAACCGTTTTTTCAGCAGCTTTATTACTTTTGTAAACACTTTTATTTTCTTCTTTGGTGCACTCGGACGCTAGTACATATATGTAATTGTCGTTGAGAATACTCCTCAAAATCAGTTTCAGGAGGGTTACATACCCTGTGAAAAGTGTGGTTCACCTACTGTTTCATATAATATTTATTATGCCACCGTGAATATATGTTTTAAACACAAAGTAACTAAAAGACGTGTCATTTTGTAGTGGGCATCAGCGGGTATCATAAGCAGATAACGAAATTCCAAAAAGTTCTAATTTCACAGCATTCCTTGTGCAACTCCCATCAGCGCATGCAAGCATGAACTACAGAGTTAACTTCAAGACGCCCATAGTGCATTTTTTAACCAAGGAGTACATGTAGCTAAGACAATATCATGAACATATCTTGATACGATGATGATCAGTCGCTCACTTCTTGATTGTTACTCAACCCTCTTGTCTCTCTTTATGTACAAATCACGCGCTGAAACTACTTCACGGCCCAGATATCTCTCTTCCAAACGTCAGCATATTTCGCAGGAATAACGTAGACTGCTGCTATATAAGAGACCGGTTCATCAACTATTCTCCCCCGTTACTCATTTATGATTATAAAAGCATATAAGACATTGGTAACTTGCATTAAGTTGGGCCTACCCTGAATCTTCTGTTATTCCTGTTATTCCACTAAATGATAGGCGTATTCTGTGAGTGACGACACAGGATCACACTAGTTTCGTCGATTAGAATACAGGATATTTCTAACCTTGTGCTTTGATTTCATGCTTTTTGTTGTCAATAACGTCTACCAAGCCGCTTCCTGCTTGATCGACTCGTCACGTGATCTACCAAGCCGCTTACTGCTTGATCGACTCGTCACGTGATCTACCAAGCCGCTTACTGCTTGATCGACTCGTCACGTGATCTACCAAGCCGCTTACTGCTTGATCGACTCGTCACGTGATCTACCAAGCCGCTTACTGCTTGATCGACTCGTCACGTGATCTACCAAGCCGCTTATTGCTTGATCGACTCGTCACGTGATCGATGCATTGAATAAAAACGAACTAAAATTAATATGGCGGGAATTATTATTTCAATTCTAAACTAGCAATAAAACATTTCGGGAGGTAAAGTTTTACGATACCAGAAGGTCACATTATAAATGTATGCTGAAGATTGTTCTAATTATCACCGAGTGCTCGATAATCTATATACACGATGTTGCATCCGTAGGGTAAATAATTCCTTCATTCATTTTCTGAATGAACTATCTTCATATTTATGCTGAATGATCTATCTCCCTTTTTATGATGAATGATCTATCTCCCTATTTATGCTGAATGATC
Source organism: Gammarus roeselii (assembly GCA_016164225.1). NCBI lineage: Eukaryota > Metazoa > Arthropoda > Malacostraca > Amphipoda > Gammaridae > Gammarus > Gammarus roeselii. The sequence goes on from SDVV010006654.1 coordinate 17,009, forward strand.
TATCTCCTTATTTATGCTGAATGATTTATCTCACTATGAATGCTGAATGATCTATCTCCCTATTAATGTTGTATGATCTATCCCCCTTTTTATGCTGAATGATCTATCTCCTTATTGATGATGAATGATTTATCTCACTATGAATGCTGAATGATCTATCTCCCTAATAATGCTGAATGATCTATCCCCCTATTTATGCTGGATGATCTATCTCCCTATTTATTCTGAATGATCCATCTCCCTATTTTTGCTGAGTGATCCATCTCCCTACATATGCTGAATGATATATCTCCCCATTCATCCTGAATGATCCATCTCCCTATTTTAGCTGAATGATCTATATCCCTATTTTTGCTGAATGATCTATCTCCCTATTAATGCTGAATGATCTTTCTCCCTATTCATGCTGAATGATCTATCTCCTTATTTTTTTTGAATGATCTATCTCCCTGTATATGCTGAATGATATATCTTCCCATTCATGCTGAATGATCCATCGCCTTATTTATGCTGAATGATCTATCTCCCTATTTATGCTGAATGAACTATCACCCAATTCAGATGGCAACTATTATTTCATTTCACAAAATACAATGGATTATTTTGACGTTCTAAATTACTGCACGTTTTCAAGTGGATTTTATTCTACCGGTATAATATAATGGCAAAATATCCACGACTCGAAATCTAGAGCACTTGTGAAACAAATCCTTGCATTTTACAATAAAAACTCTGGGATTTTGATCACGTCCCTGAAACATTTGGACCCTAGGATTAGACTCCTTCAGAAAAATGAATATTATTATAACATGCCTTTTCCGCAGTACATATTGAATGGGTGCAGAGAGTGGGTGGTGTAAACGAAGTGTCTTTCACCTATTATGGATATAAACAGAGAGTGTCTCCTTAGTAAGTAGGTCTACGCTTGCATAGTAGGCTGTTTGTTGCACACAAAGCGTAGCTATATGTAAGTACATACATCAAGCAGATTGTGTAGTAGCGTTCTTGATAGGTACCATGGATCCAGACCACGAGAATTGCAGAAAAACCGCCCTGAGTCCCGCAAACCTCCCTCCTCCCTTACCGGATTCTAATAATGTTTCTTAAACCCATGTAGCTGCAAGAAAATTAATAAATGAGCCCATTATTTTCGATTTCTCTTTTATTAACCAAAACAAAATCCTGTTGTTGTAACAATTCAAATGCCATTTGGGGAGCTTGTTCTCTCATCGGTTTATGTCGTGAATGAGATTATTTCCCTTGCAACATTATATA
>SDVV010006655.1:0-18283 GCA_016164225.1 Gammarus roeselii
AGAGGCGGTGGAGTGTCACAGCATGAGGGTAAATGGCAGAGGCGGTGGAGTGTCACAGCATAAGGGTAAATGGCAGAGGCGGTGGAGTGTCACAGCATGAGGGTAAATGGCAGAGGCGGTGGAGTGTCACAGCATAATGGTAAATGGCAGAGGCGGTGGAGTGTCACAGCATAATGGTAAATGGCAGAGGCTGTGGAGTGTCACAGCATAATGGTAAATGGCAGAGGCAGTGGAGTGTCATAGCATAAGAGTAAATGGCAGAGGCTGTGGAGTGTCACAGCATAATGGTAAATGGCAGAGGCTGTGGAGTGTCTCTATTCTGTTTGGAAATGATTCCCTGTCATAGAAGTGATCAGTGGAAGCCATAAATCACGAGCGCGTTGTGTAAATATTGAATTCATTGGAATTACACTTTAGAAGGTAAAGTGGTCCATCTAACCTTAATCCTAATCAGAATTAAGCCTCTTAAGTGTGTTCAAGATTTTTAAGGAATATTTATACGGAATATTAGATGATGATCTTATTGTATGCGAAACATGATCTTGGTAGGCGAGTTAATGCTGAACTGTTTTTTCAGAACTCTCGAGGTTCTGTTAATATGGTTGCCACTCAGCAAACTCGTCACTTATTGCCCATTGTAAAATTAGCCCACACTTTTCGCTAAGTATTTGTAGTGCATGACTAATTAGTGTTTCATTTTTACTTTATATTTTTTATACGTTAGCGAAAGAGGTAGAAGTTGATTTATCCTTCCTCTCCCACACTCCTAATAATGATATCAATTTTAGGCAAGACCTACCAATGACGACTTGCAATTTTTGGGTTGCTTAGAAAGTTATGCACAAAATTCTAATCATGTATTTGGCGCATAGATTCAATTTACATACTTTTTTTCCCCCAAAGGTTAGGTATGTCGGTGCAGACCGGTCAAGAGAGCCTTGGCATGCATCGGATCCCATGCAAGCAGCAGGAAACAATCGAACAATTGTGAGCAACTGAATTGAAGAATTATAACTCCGTAGAAAGCTGTTCAATATTATAATTGAGTGATAAATCAAATTAGGCCATCTAAAAGTACTCCCTTTCATAAATGTTTTGACCATTGCCTTGAAGATTTTAAAAATGTGAAATTAAAATTATTGAAAGTTTTTCGAAAGATCTTAAATAAATATCAGGATTTTTTTTATTATGGAACGAAATGGATATACATAACTTAAAAGTTGGCAGTATTTTGAAGCATTTGAGATTGACAAGAACAGCCTTCCTCTCGAGTAAGCCAACCAGATACAAGAACCTGTATCTAGTTGGCCTCAGTCGAGAGGAAAGCTGCTCTTTGATTGTCGACCACAAATGAGAGGATTGTTTGAAGGGAGAAGGAGAGTTTGTGGGCTTGTCCTTCTCGGTGTGACGAGGGTGTGTGCTTGGAAGCATATTGTGTGTGCGTCGTATGAGGGAGATGAAAACAATATGATTCCGATAGGAACACTTCTCCCAATGAATAACTGAATGATCCCCGACATAGATTAACGCAAGAAAATCGGCATTTCGTTCCAAACGATTCATTTGCCTAATATAGGCAGTTATGATCTATTCGGCTCGTTAAGCAACCCCTTCGTTATTTCCTTCTCAAGGACATGTTTTGAGGGCAAGCCCAAAGAAGTCGTCTTGTCTTATTCAGTGATGCAAGCTGGGTGGAACAACATACGGGAAATGCATTTTGTTGGCGTGGTCACTTTAGACTGGGCCGCTGACGTCAAAATTCAATGGTTAAACGGTGCATATACACGATACCCATTGTAACGGCCGTCGTAGGTACCTTGTCTGAGTGTCGGTCATGTTTCTATAGACGTAATGCGATCAGTCATGGTGACTCCCGGGCTGAGAAAAGAAATCTATAGACGCAATGCGATCAGTCATGGTGACTCCCGGGCTATGAAAAGAAAAAGAGAATACTCATTGAATGTTGCATTTGATGGAGGCATCAGTGATGCAACGTCCATGTTGAATTAAATTCATCAACCTCGTTGGAATATGAACCCACGGCTCTCAGAACGGGATCAGGGTTTCCATGTATACTGCACACTAGCTTCATGTTCTGACGGACGTCCATTCCATTCCCGAACAAGCACGACCGAGGAAACGGAATCCTACCTGTCTCACCCAACGACGTCGACCACCACAATGTCCGCAGCAGTCCCGAGCCCCCGCACCAACCACCGCACCGTCTCCAGTGCGATCAGATCCCCGCACTTGCCACCGTACCGTCTCCATCGGGCCCTTGTTGCCGCACCGGCCACAATACCGTCCCTAACGGGCCCGTGTCCCCGCCTTCCCCCTTAACGCACCATCTCGTCAGCAGCTCTCCATACTAGCCTATTATAATTATTTTTGTCTGCAGCAACAGCAGGCATTAGCCGCAACTAATTAATTAAATGAAAATGTTTGTAAGTCCTAAGACGTGAGCTCGCGAACAAAAGCTCCAAGTGCTAGACCAAAAGAAACAGGGAACAGGAGTACACTGCATGCCGATGGGGGCCTCAGACGAGAGAGAAATAAAAGCCCAACTAGGAATAACCTGACGATGAGGGACTCCTGCAGAAGGGACGAGCATGACACTGAAGACCAACAGAAGGCTTCGGACGGGAGGGAAAGATGAAGATTGTATGTGTTGCGACGCAAAACGTCTCAGAAGTGAGGAAAAATGAGGCCCCTCTGCATATTAATCGACTCGGAGGGCCTCACCTACTAGTATCGTACCTGAATGAGCCTCAGTTTCTGCATCCTACCTCAGGGCCGGTGGCCGCAGAAGACAAAACTGTGGCATAACCCGCAACCGAAGAAAAACTGCTGAACAAGCTGCCGATGAGCTTGAAATAATATTATTAAACGACGGGCGACAAGGGAGACTGGCGGTGGGGACGAAAGGTGGGAAAAGGCTAGGATTACTAGAGGGAAGAGAAGAGTAATGAAGATATTGATTGACAAAACAGTCAGGATTCATCAAGGAATATGGCGGTAGGTTCCAGTTGAGGGATTAACATTATAAATATTACGAGGAACGGGGAAATAAATGAGATTAACAGTAACTGAAAAAATATATATTGCGTCGATAAAAATAATTTGTGTTCGGTGAACAAAAATGGGGACTCAACGGATAGACACCACCAGTTTGGATGTAAGATGAAATTGATATTAATAAAATTAGGGAACATGGTCTGTTGGGTAAGGTACCAGCCTCATGTTCTGCCGGCCGGGCACCAACAAGGAGGGGACAAGCACCAACAAGGAGGCGGACAAGCACCAAAAAGGAGGCGGACAAGCACCAACAAGGAGGCGGACAAGCACCAACAAGGAGGCGGACAAGCACCAACAAGAAGGCGGGCAAGCACCAACAAGAAGGCGGACAAGCAACAACAAGGACGCGGACAAGCACCAACAAGGAGGCGGACAAGCACCAACAAGGAGAAGACAAGCACCAACAAGGACGCGGACAAGCACCAACAAGAAGGCGTACAAGCACCAACAAGGAGGCGGACAAGCACCAACAAGGAGGCGGACAAGCACCATCAAGGAGGCGGACAAGCACCAACAAGGAGGCGGACAAGAACCAACAAGAAGGTGGACAAGCACCAACAAGGAGGCTGACAAGCACCAACAAGGAGGCGGACAAGCATCAACAAGGAGGCGGACCAGCACCAACAAGGAGGCGGACAAGCACCAACAAGAAGGCGGACAAGCAACAACAAGGACGCGGACAAGCACCAACAAGGAGGCGGACAAGCACCAACAAGGAGAAGACAAGCACCAACAAGGACGAGGACAAGCACCAACAAGAAGGCGGACAAGCACCAACAAGGAGGCGAACAAGCACCAACAAGGAGGCGGACAAGCACCAACAAAGAGGCGGACAAGCACCATCAAGGAGGCGGACAAGCACCAACATGGAGGCGGACAAGCACCAACAAGGGCAGAAACCCTACTCACCCCACACTGCACCGTCTCCAACAGGCCCGAGTCTTCCGTGAGAGGACACTATTTATTCTAGGCATTCGTAATCAACAATTGTTTGGGAATGAGATGAATCACTCATGCAAGAGTCTTTCATTATTCGCAGTGACCTTCTGGGAAAACTGATGAGTGGATTATTTAATTGAAAGAGCGATCAGTATATCAGTTAATCCAGAATATACTAACGTATATCAACCGATCGAGTTATTGCAGTCTGAGACTTGTTCACTACACTCATTACAAACTCAATAATTTACATAACACACCCGACCTCTTCTCCATTCCTTATCTCAACCAACAAAGCTAGTGAAGGGAAGGGTCAAATAATGCTGACGAGTGGGGATGACCGCCAGTATCCACTTCCGAGTCCCGTTACCAGGCATCATTGCCAGAATGCGCTACCGGGCCCCGTTAAAGGGCCCTGTTACCGGGCCCCGTTACCGGGCACTGTTACCGGGCCCCGTTACCGGGCATCATTGCCAGTATCCGCTACAGGGCCCCGTTACCGGGCCCCGTTACCTGGCATCATTGCCAGTATCCGCTACAGGGCCCCGTTACCTGGTCCCGTTACCTGGCCCCGCTACCAGGCATCATTGCCAGTATCCGCTACAGGGCCCCGTTACCGGGCATCATTGTCAGTATCCGGTAACCGGTTATCATTGCAGGCATCATCGTTACCGGGGATCATTGTCAGTATCCGCTTACGGGCTCCGTTACCGAGTATCATTGCGGGCATCATTGACAGCATCCGCTCCCGGGCTCCGTTACTGGGCATCGCTTCGAGCATCATTATCGGGCTCCGCCAACGGTCACTGCTGTCGCTCATTATTACAGGCATCATCAGCCCAGGCAACTCTTGCTGATGCTTGGCTGACGAGCGGGCACCCACGAAAGGGACTGGGACCAAGAGTTGCCTATTACGCTGATGCTGCTTAACGAGGTAGATATTAATGAGAAAGATATTAATGAGGTATAGGTAGATATTAATGAGGCAGAAGTAGATATTAATGAGGTAGATATTAATGAGGTAGAGGTAGATATTAATGATTCAATTGATGCAAGGAGAGAGATATGCTGATGATAATTGTGAGACAGTATGTAAATACGTTCAAATTTTGATACATTTATGCACTTTTAACACCATTTAACACTACACAGTTTCGGTATGGATTTTTTTTTAATGCAATTAAAAATTCAATACATTGTATTTATATTGAGTATATATTAAAGGAAAAATACTTTCACTTACGATTTTTTTAGTTCCAGAACTTCTTGTCATTTCGTGCATGGACAATTTTTCTTTCACTCGTAGTTGTCTAGTATAGTTTGAAGGTATGTTGTTGTCCTTTAGAAGGGTCAACAAGGGTAGTGAACTGTGACCTAACACTGGGAATTCTCGATTGCTCTGTAGAACTAATATATTGGTCTTAGTGATCGATCTGCACTAAGAAATGTAATTGCAGCTGCTCACTTACTCGTCTGTCCGCTCGTGTGAACTCGACCAACGGCATCACCCCTCGTAAGGACAGCCATAGTGATCGTGTTGATGCAGCGTTGATGTTGCATTGTAAAAATATGGCGGCAATCAACATAATGTTTTAAATGTATTATAAAAAGCCCTTAATTTGTAATTTTGAGAGTTTTTTCTTATACAGCGGGTTGCAGCGCAGCTGCCACCTGAGAACGTTTTTTACCCACGGCGTTTATTGGTTGTCCTTTAAATATTTGAGAGGCCGGGCTAAATGTCTCACTCGAGGTCAGGTAGGCCCGAACCAACAACCTCCACCTCCCAATGGATGTCTATTGTGATGAGAGCTTGACCTGCTACCTACTCGGTAAGACCCGTTTATTGTTCACAAATTTCCATCCTAATTGTTTATTGAAATATAACCTACCGCTTCCAATAAGACGAATCTACATTACCTAGAAACTAAACTTCCGTTTTTTGGAAGTCTCTTAAATGACGGGACTGCACGAGAACTCTCTATTTCTCTCCCCCTCCGCTACTCCGGATTCAGGCAAGTCTGGAGAATTCTTTCTTTTACACGACCGTCGCCCTTGTTCCACAATGGCGCCCCCTAGACGAACCAAGAGTAATAAAGTTATGCGGTCAGCGACGTAAATGAACCAAATTCAATTTCATGTTTAATGATAATGAGTGATCTAAATAATCAAATGCAATGGGACACTAACGGGCATAAATATGGTTTCCCACTCAGTAATTCTTGCTAGTGTAGCGATAAAACAATTGACTAAATAGCTAACATAATTTTGTACATGGCTGCCGAGTTCAATCCTTGCTAATGGGTATCATGAAAAATAACAACGAACAGCTGATTAACAAACAATACGACAGGTTTTCCAAAACGATGCCCTGAATAACATGATGTGATTTGAAATGCAGATAATCATAGCAATGAACCTTTCTATAGAAGTCAGCACCACAGAAAACTGTATCTATTCATCTCTAAAATATGAAGTGTACTCCGTCAACCGTTAAAACATTCCTTGAATTCTGAAGACTATTTGAATAGTTATGCAAACAGATGACTCCCAAGCCAGCCACTGCTTGCTGCCCACCATTTTAACATTCTTTACACGGATGTTATAATAACGGTATTGTGCAGACTCGCCTTACTCTGAGGGGACTAAACACTTCGCGACAAGCCCCTTTACAGGAAGGGTGAGGCAAGTGAGGAGAGGGTGTGCATCCAGGGAGGCAGTAGAGGTGGTGATGCATGGGAGGGTGAGGCAAGTGAGGAGAGGCTGTGCATCCAGAGAAGCAATAGAGGTGGTGATGCGTGGGAGGGTGAGGCAAGTGAGGAGAGGGTGTGCATCCAGGTAGGCAGTAGAGGTGGTGATGCATGGGAGGGTGAGACAAGTGAGAAGAGTGTGTGCATCTAGGGAAGCAATAGAGGTGGTGATGCATGGGAGAGGGAGGCAAGTGAGGAGAGGGTGTGCATCCAGGGAGGCAGTAGAGGTGGTGATGCATGGGAGGATGAGGCAAGTGAGGAGAGGGTGGACATCCAGGAAAGCAATAGAGGGGGTGATGCATGGGAGGGTGTGGCAAGTGAGAAGAGGGTGTGCATCCAGAAAAGCAATAGAGGTGGTGATGCATGGGAGGGTGAGGCAAGTGAGAAGAGGGTGTGCATCCAGGAAAGCAGTAGAGGTGGTGATGCATGGGAGGGTGAGGCAAATAAGGAGAGGATGTGCATCGAGGGAAGCAAGAGAGATGGTGATGCATGGGAGGGTGAGGTATGTGAGGAGAGGGTGTGCATCGAGGGAAGCAAGAGAGGTGGTGATGCATGGGAGGGTGAGGCAAGTGAATGTGAGGGTGTACATTCAGGGGAGCAATAGAGATGGTGAGGCATGGGAGGGTGAGGCAAGTGGGGAGAGGGTGTGCGTCCAGGGAAGCAATAGAGGTGGTGATGCATGGGAGGGTGAGGCAAGTGAGAGTGAGGGTGTACATTCGGGAAGCAATAGAGATGGTGAGGCATGGGAGGGTGAGGCAAGTGAGGGTGAGGGTGTACATTCGAGAAGCAATAGAGATGGTGAGGCATGGGAGGGTGAAAAACTGAAGTAATTGAGGGAGAACAGCTGGAGGGAGTGAGGGAGCGCGAGTATCCCACGTAGAGCTCAATTTCCTAGATTTTAATTAATGAACGCAGAAACCACTTAAAACTTATAAACGCTGATTTTTAACAAGAACATCTGCGCAAGAACTGCTCTCCCCGCCAGATTATTTGCCCACTAATCGCGCCCTGGTATTTTCTCCTTCAATACTGTCTTGTGGCCAGCGGAGGAAAAAAAAACTTGAATTGCTTTACATTTCTGTCTATGCACGTTGACAGGCAGTTGGAGGGTGGGGAGAGTACAATCGTATCAGATATTTTCATAAAATGTCAATATAGATTGCTTATTTCCTTTTTTACACAGTTAGGTAATCGGATTCCAGACAAGGTTTGAAGCAATTTATACTCGATTTCCCAAAGAAACGTGGAAGTAATATTATTCGACAGTTATCTTCGATAATTGATCATAAATTAGTTCAGAAATAAATTATGAATTTAGCATTTTTGTTCTCGGTTTGATATTCGACCATTCAATGAAGGGCACAGGTTCAGATCTTTACTTCCAATGCGAGGCCACCAATAGGAAGGAATCTATGTTTCTGGTTCCCCAGTGTTATGCGAAATGATAAATACATTCATCCGTTTCTCTTGGGCACCTCACATTGAGGCGTGAGCTCATTTAACCTCACAAGACGCCAGTTTCACACACCATCTTGTGCCCTGTCCACCCGAGCCACGACTTCCGACAACATTAGGGGATTACCACTCATGAAGATTTACTGACGACGGCTGTTTCGCTGCGTAAAAGCAGCACAATGAATATAATGACAAGAAGAATCATGAGTACGAATAGACATGTAAGGAAAAGTAGAAGCAGCAGCGAAAATAGGTGAGTTAAGATTGGATGGAATTGGAGAACGCATCCGGCCACACCAACTTCCGAAACAACAACCAATAGTCGAGATGGTCAGCAGCCGGTGTGTCAACTTTTCCGTATCAGCAACAGTTCAACAATAGAAACAAACTACAACGAGCAGTAGCAGCAGGATAGGCATCAAAGCAGGACCTCAAACGAGGGCGCATCATCATAAGTATGAGCAACATCCCATCAACAAAGCAACCCAGGAAGAGTTAAATGCACCCGGAGCATCATGCCATCAATTGATACACCTCCTCATTGCCATCATCGCCTACATTGCCCCTTTCTTCCTACTCGACGACACGTTTCCTCCCTTTTAACTGCTGGAGGCCGGTCTCTGCCCAACAGCATTATGCGATTTTGACGACTTTTCCATACCATCAGCTTCTTTCTCCTGCCCTCCATCTAGATCACATTTTTTGGCAGTAACTTCCAATGTAATCCCGTGCAATTCATTCACATATTTCTCTCAATTACGCTCGTACATTCGGGAATCTCTTCCCTTGTCGAGAACTTTCCGAAGAGTTCTCTGCCATCCCCGACACGATATTTTTTTCTATGTCTGCCAGAGGACTCTACCACCGAAGTGTGTCCCTAGACTAGTCGCGTTCAGTATTAGGAGATAAGGGTTGATAATCAGACTAATTATATACTGCTGATGTAAATTATAAATTTATTACGTTAAGATAACTATGTCCTGTAATCTTAGTTTGTTTTTCGTAGATACATCCTCTTTTTCTCAGTTTTCAAAGACCCTCAGATGAAACCACCAGCTGGGTTGATGAGGCCGAGATTTTCCTCATAGAGTCTCAATCATCGTCAGAAATGTATGGTGGGCAGTACAGCCACTACAAAATATATGCGGTGCTACTAGCTGTGCATTTAAGTACCGGAACCGCTATTGACGGTACTTCTCTTTGTCAGTACTGCAAATAAAGCCGCAGGTAACCTGTATTTTGGTGAAACAAAAGGATTCCAATTTCCAGTATTTCATATGTAACGGCAATGCGTAAACCAGGTTTACGCACGTGCTATTTCTTTAGTTTGTACGGACAATGTTCGAGTCCGTTACATAGCTTGCCCCTCAGTTGCACATATCACTAAACATCAAATGAAACCCCACCCAACTCAGCCCTACGACAAACTCATCATTTGTCCCTGCCGGGGTATCCCATGCAAGCCCCTGTGCTCCTCTTTACTAAACTAATCAAACTGTGCCCTCACATCATCCACAAACGAATCACTCAATCAGACACCATCCAACAACAAACATGGACCATGCTACTTGTTGATCTCTCTCAGACCATTGGAAACCAATCCTAACAGAATTGAATATAGACATCAATGCTATCCCGACCTCTCCCGATACCCTAACTTCACATCTCAATCACCATCCCGCCTCGCAACACAGCCGACCACAATCATCTCAACATAGCAACGATACCCCAAACACACCACCGGCCTTTAACATTTCACTGCCTTCGCAGGAAAAATGGTCACCCAAGCAGGCAAGCTAAGCAGAAATTGTCTCTGCCATTTATTCGCTCAAAAATACAAACTCAAAGGGCACGGTGGCATAACGCTACAGTACCTAAAGGACGGGTCGTCAATAATACTGCCAATCCTCCATCTGTTCACCAACACATACATAACAATAAGCCCCTTCCCTCAAAATTTCCAACATGCCCTCATTAGACCGATCCCTATACATGGATTGGCTAATGATCTGGGTCAAAGCTGTCCACATACATCATCAGTCTCATGCTTTGCAGATGATACCAGAGTACTAGGCATTATCAATGACTTGAGTGATGTAGAAAAGGTTCAAACTAATCTGAAAGGAATCTTCAAGTAGGTTAGTGAAAACAATATGTAATTTAACGAATATAAATTTGAATCACTGGGATAAGGAAAAAAATCCGACCTAAAAAACAGAGCATCGTATAATTTGAGCAATAACACAGCTATAGGAGAAAAAGAAAGCCTGCGTGATCTAGGCGTACTAATGCAAAACAATGCTTCTTTACATGAACAAATTGCAAAGGTTGAGGCCAGTAGCAGAAGACTGTGTTCTTGGGCAATGAGAACCTCTCTGGCTAGAGATAAAAGGAAAATGTTGACTCTCTGGAAACAACTAATCCAACCAATCATTAGCTATTGCTTCCCTCTCTGGATCCCACATGAGCAGAAAGATCTGAATAGACTTGAAGCAGTGCAAAGAAGCTTCACATCTAATATTACGGAGGTAAAGGAAATGGACTATTATGACAGATTAAACTCCTTGAGGCTATACTCAATCCAAAGACGTTTTGAAAGATTCATGGTCATTAACGTTTGGAAAATTCTGAAAGGCTACACTGTCAATGTAAAAAAAAAATGTAACGAAAGAGACCATGAGAAATTAGGCAAGAATTGACAGGATGTGTTGCTTCAAAGTGCCAAAACTGACGGGCGGCAAAGCGATGCAAACAGTTACATTCAACAGCTTCACGTGCCGGACACCTCGGTCATTCCACAGAATGCCATTGGAAATACGTGAGATCAAACGGATGCCACAATTGTCAGCTACAGCAAACATTTTGAGGTTCAAGAGCCGACTGGACAAATACCTCACCTGTGTTCCAGATCGACCCCAAATTAATGGATACCCTCACTTTGGGGACAACTCCCAGCTTAACAGCGACGCCAAGCCGGGATCCGACTAGCGAATGTGGCTACAACATGCAAATGCTGGTGCCGCAGCACAAGTGGAGAGTACCCCACGGATGTGGGCTAGGTGGCAGCCACGCTGTGACCTGCTGTGAATAGCGAAGAAACTCCAAGTATCTAAGTAAGTAAGTATGGGAAAAGAATGATCGCTTAAATCATAGGCTGATGAGTCTCTTACCTGGAACTTCCAAAGAAATACAAAAAAAAATATCGTCAACTCGTGGAGTACTTACAGGAGAAAAATCTCATGAAAGATCAGTATGCATACAGGCGTACTCGTTTGCAATGCAATTGACCAAAACTGTCTATCACTACTCGTTTGAGAGTGTATACACCACGAGTGTAAACACCACGACACCATGACGAAAAACCTCTCGCAACTAAACATTCAAACACCCTGGTTTGAAAGTTACTTCAGTAATCGGTCTCAATAAGTTGTGATGTATAGAGAAATTATATATTCTCCACAATCTGTAAATTTTTGTGTCCCACTGGGATCTATTCTCGGATCTTTCCTTTTCTACCTGTTTAAAAATAACGTCAAGTGTGGAAGTCCTGCCGACAACACAAAAATCAGAATATATGTTGATGATGTTCAATTACTGTTCATTCGACTCGCGAATAAATTGGAGGAGCTGAAGAAAGGATGCAGATGCAGCGTTGACTCGCATACATAACTGGTTTACTTTAAACGCGGGGAAAGATAAGGCAAATAAAGCCAAGTGCATTATTCTAGGATCAAAAGCAAATACATCCACATTACCCACAATTTATTTGTTAACTGCTCGGATGGAAAAATTCCTCGGTGTAACAGGGTAAAAGTCTTGGAGTTTTGTTCGATCAAATACCAAATTCAAACACTGTGAAAAAACTTTGCTCTAAATTGAGTGGCACACTAAGGTTTCTCATTCGTGTAAAAATCAAAACTTTCGAAATCGGCGCTCTGAACTTCTCGTATTTGTTTTACTTGCCGACCACATGGGGGAAGTGAAAGAAAACGTTGCTCAATGATATCCAACGCTGCCTGAACTACACTGCTAAGGTCGCTCACGATGTTAATCACGTAACGCCCCTAGTAAACAAACTTGGCTGGTTAAACATAACTGGGCGACTACATCTCGATGAAGCTGAACGAGTTCACAAAATACAGAAAAAGATGTCATGTCCAATCAGAGTTGAATTTTCAAACGGAAGAGCAGCTCACAATCGATCAACGCAAAACGGAAGTAACATTCAAAACCGAATTCAGAGTAACACAGACTGGGAAAACGGCGTTTTCAGTCTCAGGCCAAACAATTTTCAACTTTCTACCAGCTGACGATATATATTTAACCACGCACTGTCTTTCAGGATAAAATGCACCACTACAATAATCGCTCGTCGGCAAGTGCTAGCAGAATAAAAATACCTCCGTCGGTGGATAATATTTGCGCAGCTGAAAAATTTGGCAGCTAGGGTACATAGGACCCTCACATCATAACGGGTTTCTTAACAAACCACCTACACCTTCGAACTTTTCGCATTGCGTCCCAGGGTTGGGTACCTCTCTACGGTATCTAGCAGCTTTCGCGATCCAGGTACCCACGAAGTGACGCAGTGTCTGAATCCACTTTTTATTTCACTATGCTTGTTGGAATGTAATTCATGTAATACTGCATGTGGTCTATTCGAAGAAAGCAAATCGATCGTTCCACTCAAAATCACGCACGTAGCTTGGGATTCCAAAAAGCCACGCAGTATTCGAACTGCCCCAGACTGTGAATGGCCGTTGCCGGTGGATGCCACCTCAAGGCAATTCGCGCGGCCCTGCAGGAGATAACTTTCGAGGGCTTCTTTCCATTGATTGGGAATAGCAGCAGGGACGACATTGCGGGCGCGGCTGAATGCAAGCCCGGTGGGGTCCTACTATCTATACAAACGCAAGCCGCACTACGCGGAGTGTCTCGCCTGCGTGTATTCACGCCGGCGAGAATAAGGATATGCTGGTTTCCTTGGGTTCACCCCGCCTGGCAAAGGGTTCGCTATTGTTCCAAGAATTCACCTTGGCGAGTAAAGGGCTTGCTAGTTTCCTTGTATTCACACCGTCTGGCAGAGGGTTCGCTAGCTTCTTGTATTTTCGCCGCCTGGAAAAGGGTTTGCTTGCTTTTCTGAATTGACGCCGCCTGGCAAAGGGTTCGCTATTGTTTCATGTATTCACACCGGCGAGTAAAGGGTCGTTAGCTTCCTTTCATCCACGCCGCCTGGTAGGTGGGTTCACTAGCTTCCATGCGTTATTGCCGCATGGAAAAGAGCACACTAGCTTCTTCGCATTCATGACCCAGCACAACGTTTTATTTCCTACTCAGCCAAAAACAAAAGGTGGGCTCTGCTGCCAATGTTGATAGGAGGTCTCGCAACCATGTTATGGTTATTGCAAATTGTGAAGAATTCTTAGATTAATTTTAGTTTTACTTACCATCACTAAAAATTAACTAGAAGTTCTTTCTAAATGTTCATACTCCTTACATCGTTAAAATATTTGAAAAAAGTCAACACAATTAAAACATTTTTTAACACCAACCTTGAGTAAAAAAATTATCTGGTTTGAATCCTGTTTACCACATATAACCATGAATCATACCAGGCAGATGATTTCTGACCTAGTTAAACTCAGGGTCTGCTAACTACATATTACCATGATCCATACCAGGCCGATGATTTCCTGACCTAGTTAAACTCTGGGTCTGCTAACAACATATACCATGCACCATACCAGGTGATGATTTCCTGACCTATTGAAGTCTACGTCTGCTTACAACATATTACCATGAACCATACCAAACCGATGATTTCCTAACAAACTCAGGGTCTGTTTACTGCATATTGCCATGGACCATACCAGGCCTCTGATTTCCTAACCTAACCAACTCTGAGTTTGTTCACCACACATTACCATACACCATACCAGGCCGATAATTTCTTGACGTGACTAACATTGGGCTTTTCCACGAAAAATCAGAGACCACAAAATCCTCCACCTCTGAACAGGGAAGAAGAAGTGGCTAAGAGGTAACTTCTTTTCGACAGCTTCATATCATAATAAGCCTTTGGATATTCACTTCAGACACGTCATATACCGATCGACGTGGGCCTTAGATTTTTTTAAACTCATATTTATATGAGATGGAAGAGCTACTGCGGCTTGACTTTGCATGTGACTGGTGTATGCTCTATCCGATACATTCAAGTTACACAGTTTGACAGTGATTCTCCCAAGGCACATGTGCAATTGGTACACCCTAACTCCTTTTATTTTGCTGGATCTTCGCGCTAACACTTTCAATATCAATACCCAACGAGCATTTGGAAGAAGCATCTCGGCGAAATTTGAGAACCTATCCGACTAAGTGGCTTTGTATTCACGTCACGTATTTTTCACAATGTAATGAATGATTTATACTACAGGAATACAAACAGGAAATTTACTCCTGCCAGTTAAGCAAATGCCATGGCAGAGGCCCTCTCTGAAACACTGCTCATCACTGGGTTACATTTCGGCCAGTGTTTATGGCATTTTGAAACCTAAAGAGCGCGCGGAAAAACCCTTCTAACTAAAAAAAAACTTAACACAATAAATAGTAGCTCGTCTTTTCCCGCGAGCTTATGTTTTCCCGTCACTAAAATATCTGGAAGCATGCAAATGGTGACTCGGTTTAGGTCAGGCGTAATGTTTCTTCACTCCCGACTTTGGTGCAAGCAGCGCGAACGGTGGAGCAGATACAAGGTGAGCAGCACTCGTTTTTGAGATGGAATTTGCTATTATATCTTGTCAATTCACTTCAATCTTAGAAAGGTTCAAACCACTACACCTATCACAGTGTATATTCATAACATTAATCCATCACAACGTTCATGTAAGCGATGGCGAATGCCCACCCAAGCTGTTCAAGAGGCAAGGTCATGGGGCCTGCCAAACCAGCATCAACTCTGCGCACGCCAACCCGGGTTATGATTACTGGGATAGGGCTCACCTCGTTTATAGACTAAAACCGGACACCTCGGGTGTGCCTCTCTGGCAACCTACTGGCTTTTCCACCCATGGGCACCTCTCGGGCGTGCCGTGGCTTTACGCCCGAAAAATAGCCACCCAGACCATGGGTGTCCTCTGGGTTCAATTCCGGGTAGTTGACAAGCGCAGAACAGTGATGGGATACAGGTCTCCACTTCCAGGCCACATCACATACCTGGGTGGCACCAGCCCCGGGGCCTTGGATAGTGTGGAATTACCTTGGCGCTCTCTCACTCTTTACACCGACTTGAGACGGTTCCTGAGCAAAAGTGGGCTTACACGCCGAAAATGCCAAAGATGAACCTGCAGACAACGGGCTATAAGTTGGCCAATAGAGGTATACCTTAACTTCCCCAGATCCCCAGCGCGCTCCACTCCATCCCAAGTCCAGGCGAGGAATACACAAGGAAGCCACGCTCACATTTCAAACAGATAATAAGTAATATATATTTTGTTGAAATTTTTTTCACATTCTGGTGGCTGCTCTTCGTCCCTTTGCTCCGACTGAGATTCAAATAGAGTTCACCGATCTACAAAAAATTTCTGAAGTACTAAAACTTCAACCCTATATGCTTCATTTTACTGGTCAATATAAGGTGCTGATAAAATTAGGTATAACCCATTACGTGAACACACAACCAAAGCGAACTCACTAAAGAATAAGAATTCAATTGATGATAATTTTATATTGGAATTGGTTTTAATACACATTATTGACCAGTCAGGTTATCTATGAATATAACCGTTCTCAATCTCCTTCACCTCTCAGTATTCCCTTATTTCACACACAACAGCAACAAGAGCAGTGCATTCTCCCTATGCACTTTAGCGCGCGTTGTGAGCCTCTTAATGCAATAAATGACTCTACTTTCCACCATGGAATTAGTATCAAGAGGCTTGGGAGGAGAGAGAGTCGGGGGAACAGGGACCTTACAAGACGAAGAACTTTGTTCTACTGGAGAAAATGCATTGAGTGTCTGATTGTCGACTTGAGCATTCGCTAAAAACTACAAGTTGAAGAGATTTTCATGTAAACTATACATTTCCGGCTGTTTCAACACATAAAACTTTTTCAGGTAGCCGAAAACTTTGAAAGTACTTTTCAATGAGACGTTATGCTCTAGTAGCTTCAACTCTAAACAGACCCGAGTTTTAGATTTTTCCCATTAAGAAATGTAAATTAGAATGAGTGGCGAACTGCTTTCCCACATCTCGTGAGTTTTGAGGTAAATAGTGAAGCAGATTTTTAAAATGTCATATGTGGGCGAGCCAAAGAGCAGGAAATTGTTTCGTTGTTGGAATACATGGGAAGTCGACACATTCAGCATTGCGTATTATTTTTGTGCACTTAATTTGTTCAAATTAAACGCTGAGCGAGCATCTTCTCAAGTATTTCGAGTGAATCGAAGAAAAATTCAATTGAAACGAAGTGCATGAAAACACTCTAATTTCCACATGTTTGGGTGGCAAAAAAAATCAAAGCTCTCGTTGATCTTTGCATGGGGATGATCTTCATCAATATATATAAATTATCACTCGGAATCACTCTGTATAGAAATAATTACTCAAGCAAAGTATTACCTGAGTCTGAAAGTACATGAAACTGACCCAAACGTCCATACAGTCCAGTTCGAAGATGATACAAAGGGAATTACATTAAATGGACGGGAAATATCACAAGAGCAATAACAGCAAATTCATGTGGCATCGAATGGGCTTATGATCTAACTTTCTTGATCACATTCCGTCTCTTACACATGCACGGCTACTTTCTTGAGCATATACCGTCTTTAAAACATGCACGGCTACCTAATTGATCATATACCATCTCAAACACATGCACGGCTTCTCTCTTGATCATATACCGTCTCTAACACATGCACGGCTACCTAATTGATCATATACCATCTCAAACACATGCACGGCTTCTCTCTTGATCATATACCGTCTCTAACACATGCACGGCTACCTAATTGATCATATACCATCTCAAACACATGCACGGCTTCTCTCTTGATCATATACCGTCTCTAACACATGCACGGCTACCTAATTGATCATATACCATCTCAAACACATGCACGGCTTCTCTCTTGATCATATACCGTCTCTAACACATGCACGAATACTTTCTTGATCATATCCTGTCTCTGACACATGCACGGCTACGCTTCGTTCCGCTAAGCTACGTAACAAAAGATTAACTCGGTCACATTCACAGAAGATCCACAGTAACTTGACCAGTATTCGATGATGACGGAAGATCCATAGTACGTTGACCAGTATTCGATGATGACAGAAGATCCATAGTAACTTGACCAGTATTCGATGATGACAGAAGATCCATAGTAACTTGACCAGTATTCGATGATGACAGAAGATCCATCGTAACTTGACCAGTATTCGATGATGACAGAAAATCCATAGTACGTTGACCAGTATTCGATGATGACAGAAGATCCACAGCAACTTGACCAGTATTCGATGATGACAGAAGATCCATCGTAACTTGACCAGTATTCGATGATGACAGAAGATCCATAGTACGTTGACCAGTATTCGATGATGACAGAAGATGAATAGTAACTTGACCAGTATTCGATGATGACAGAAAATCCATAGTAACTTGACCAGTATTCGATGATGACAGAAGATCCATAGTAACTTGACCAGTATTCGATGATGACAGAAGATCCATAGTAACTTGACCAGTATTCGATGATGACAGAAGATCCATCGTAACTTGACCAGTATTCGATGATGACAGAAAATCCATAGTACGTTGACCAGTATTCGATGATGACAGAAGATCCACAGCAACTTGACCAGTATTCGATGATGACAGAAGATCCATCGTAACTTGACCAGTATTCGATGATGACAGAAGATCCATAGTACGTTGACCAGTATTCGATGATGACAGAAGATGAATAGTAACTTGACCAGTATTCGATGATGACAGAAAATCCATAGTAACTTGACCAGTATTCGATGATGACAGAAGATCCATAGTAACTTGACCAGTAT
>SDVV010006656.1:0-18283 GCA_016164225.1 Gammarus roeselii
CGTTCCAAGTGTCATACGGCGGACGCGTTCCAAGTGTCATACGGCGGACGCGTTCCAAGTGTCATACGGCGGACGCGTTCCAAGTGCCATACGGCGGACGCGTTCCAAGTGTCATACGGCGGACGCGTTCCATGTGCCATACAGTGGACATGTTCCATGTACCATACGGCGGACGTGTTCCATGTGCCATACGGCGGACGTGTTCCATGTGCCATGCAGCGGACATGTTCTATGTACCATACGGCGGACGTGTTCCATGTGCCATACGGCGGACGTGTTCCAAGTGCCATACGGCGGACGTGTTCCAAGTGCCATACAGCGGACGTGTTCCAAGGGCCATACGACGGACGTATTCCAAGTGACATGCAGCAGACGTCTTCCAAGTGCCATACAGCGGACGTGTTCCAAGTGCCATGCGACAGACATGTTCCAAGTGCCATACGGCGGACGTGTTCCAAGTGCCATGCGGCGGACGTGTTCCAAGTGCCATACGGCGGACATGTTCCAAGTGCCATGCGGCGGACGTGTTAAAAGTGCCATACGGCGGACGTGTTCCAAGTGCTATGCGGCGGACGTGTTCCAAGTGCTATGCGGCGGACGTGTTCCAAGTGCCATACGGCGGACGTGTTCCAAGTGCCATGCGGCGGACGTGTTCCAAGTGCCATACGGCGGACATGTTCCAAGTGCCATGCAGCGGACATGTTCCATGTGCCATACGGCGGACGTGTTCCATGTGCCATACGGCGGAAGTGTTCCATGTGCCATACGGCGGACGTGTTCCAAGTGCCATACAGCGGACGTGTTCCAAGGGCCATACGACGGACGTGTTCCAAGTGACATGCAGCAGACGTCTTCCAAGTGCCATACAGCGGACGTGTTCCAAGTGCCATGCGACAGACATGTTCCAAGTGCCATACGGCGGACGTGTTCCATGTGCCTTACGGCGGACGTGTTCCAAGTGCCATACGGCGGACGTGTTCCAAGTGCCATGCGGCGGACGTGTTTCAAGTGCCATACGGCGGACATGTTCCAAGTGCCATGTCGAGGTACACGAGTTCAAAGTGCGGTTCACTGGACTTGTGGCAGCGGCGGTTGTGTTGACGGGTATTATGTATTGAAAGGGTATCGTATAAGAATTTTGTGTGTGCATTCCACATGTTTTGTACAGTTTTGGTTAGTAATGTTTGTTTAAGTGATGATGTTGTGAAATAACCTAAACAGTTGAGTTCTCCGGAATGTTGCTGTCAAATATCTTAATTAAAAAATAGCAAGAGTATTGCCAGAAAAGGGTCAGAGGTGTTCACATGATTTCAATAGTAGGATTGACATGAAATTGGTGAAATACAACCTCTCATCTCGTTCAAATCCTGTCTCGTGTTCGACGCCATTTTTCGCAGGGCGATTCGTTTCCTCCATTAACAGCGTGCCTCCAAACGGATCCTCTACCACGGCCCATGATGAAGTTGATGAAGGGTGGGGCTGAATGGAAAAAGTAGAAGCAAGTGATTGCTTGGGGAAAATCTAATACAAACCACCCATGGTGATGTCTCCAAAGTTGTCATTGATTTTTAAGTGGAATAGTTGATGGAAACAACTGAATAAGGAAGAATAGGATTTAACGAAACTGACTATATGTATTACATCGAAATTTAACTTGAAAAAAGTTTTCAAAATAATGTTTTCATATCATAAAATATAAAGTTATAGTAGTAGTATTTTTGGGCTCATGTAATTAGTACGTTTATGAATTCGTCCTACCTGCACGACAACATTTGAAATTATGTAACAAATGCATCAATTTGATCGTGTATTCGTTATCAAGAGCTCGTTATCGTTACATGTTATGATCGTGTTATTTTTTGTACCTAAATTAAATGATGTGTTTTCTGCATGTTTTGCCTTTACGCTAAAACACAAGTGGCGGCATCGCTCTCAGAAGGGGAATTCTCTGATCGTATAAATGTCAATAACAGTAAAAGTATAATTTTTGCCCTCAAACACCGAATCAATTTAATGCTGACTAAGAAGGTTACGCGCACAATTATATAAGCAACTTAACTTTATCTCCCCATCGATTCGCTCCATCAAGCAGAGGTTCTTCAAGGCTGTAACTAAGTTAAAAACTTAGCACATTGAGCAAGTTACAAAGTTTTTGGCGAAAGATGTTCTACAAAATATAAGCTCCAATCCTTTCAAAATTGGAAGCTCATTGATCTTCAGTTAAGCGGGTCCGAAGTCTTACAGATGGCTACTTTCTTACGAGCCGCGCACAGAAACTCCAGTCGGGAAATGTTTCCGGTTAGCTTGTAAATCCAGCACTGGAGGCTTCAATAGTTAGATGCAGAAATGATGTTATGCAGTACAATTCAAATATTTATATTAATTGATATAAATGAAAAAATCCTCACTCCACCCTTTGATGCCTGGCAGATAATATTAAATGGGATTTTTCAATTCGTAATTTCTGAAAAGTTTATTCTCCTTGCCACATGCCCTGACTAAAGCTCCATAAGCCCACAAGGTTCTCACCCTCTTCATCTATACCTGATGAAAAAAGCTCTCTGATGACAGGTTTATCGGACTGATTTCACATAAGAGCCTGGGCCATCAGTATCAAAATCAAAGAGAAGTGATGAGGGGAGAAAAGGTCGTCAAGTTCTCTTTTCAAACTAGCAATGTTGGTTATTTTTTAAGGTACGAATCTTTGTAGACTCTGTTAGTAGCAGTGAAACTTAGTTTATGATGAAGACGTGTAGTGGAGAAACATAATTGCAGATACACATGAATACAATCTGGTGTTGTAATGGAATCTGTTAAATCCACCCTTTGGAATAGGTGAAGTTGGATTTTGTTGAGATAGGCGAAGAGTTGTTAGGATCTGGTAACTTTTGCGACAGCTAAATATAGAATAAAATTGAATATTTTTGTTATTAAAAATTATTGCGACCATGTAAATGTGGAAATTATCAGATGATGTGATTTTCGTGTTTCCAGAAAGCACTGTGCTTCCATTTTGATTAAGTCAATATCTTTTGATATATTTTCTCCCGAGGGTTCCAGGTTATTTCGTGCAAATTTTCTTGTTGAAAGCGTCAATTCCGAGCCCAGAGACTCTCGAATCTTCATACGGAAATCTCCAAGTCCCTGAAAGCAGCCAAGCTTCCAAACACTGTGCTTCATAAAGCATATGTCAATGAGCGGCAACAAGACGAGCAGGCAATGCCAAAGCAATCAATTTGGGCCGTTGGTCGGGCTGAGTAATATCTCAATCAGGTGGCAGCACCAGTCACACTTTATTATGTTGAAGATTATCGCTTATCTGTAGCCATATTACACATATGTTTTGTACTTGGAAGCTATTTTGTGATGAAGCACAACATATATCGAACTAAACAATTATCATCCACAGGGCGCTTCAAATCAGATGAATCCAAACGTTCTGGGTATAGTTTGTTATCGTTACTAAGGTAGTAGAGTAAACAGCATTAGTGTGTGAGTAACACAAGATTTCCCTACTATACAAACAGAGGCGTTCCGCCTTATGTTTTCTAAGTTCACCATGAACGGTCTCACGCTAACCCGAAGTTGGTTAAGTTCACCTCCGAAACGGCGACACAAAATCTACGAGGTTACAAGTTCCAACCTGCTGGCTGAGCTGATCAGTCGAAACAAAACAAACGAAGCCGATTAGCTTTATATTCTAAACTCATATGCGTAATATTACATAGGAACACCTTTATAAGAATATTTGAGCCTTGAATCATTGTTTAGTTTATTCAAAAATGATTAAATAGTTCCTTGAACACGTCACATCGGCGTTTCTAGTTCAGCTTAGCATTAGCGTCGACGAATCTGTCATTTTCGGGGTCACGAAAATGAGCTCGTTTGGGGTGAACCCGGTGAACTTTGCCGGGTCGCCTCTTCAACCCCTGAAGAGTTCAGCATAAAGCGACACGATTTTAAAGTTGGATGACACACGTGAACCTAAAATAACATATGGCGAAATGCATCTGATTATAGAATTCTGATAGAAACTGTGTCGTAAGAAAAGTCTTTGGGATGATACTTATCTTGGCTTTTATACTGTATCGAATGTGAGTTATAACGGCACAGTGTATTATTTAAATGCTTCGACTTCATGATTATACCTCGTAATGCAGCGTTTTCTGTAACTTAAAAAATAATACAACAAGCCTGCAGTTCAAGGAACAGATCACGCATCAACTCCGTCGGTCTCCAGCAAGGTTTATTTCTACTATCCACATATAGCATTCACTATAAAACAGCAAGGCTGATCAGCACACGCGGACAGCAAGGCTGGTCAGCACACGCGGACAGCAAGGCTGGTCAGCACACGCGGACAGCAAGGCTGGTCAGCACACGCGGACAGCAAGGCTGGTCAGCACACGCGGACAGCAAGGCTGGTCAGCACACGCGGACAGTTCAACTTTCCGCGCAGCAAGATGCAAATGGACTTGTTTGGGTGGAGTTTGATGTATCAACAATCATATCCACTTTATCCCTGTCCACTGCAAGCCGTTTGGAGTGGATCGATGTATTTAATGGCGGATTTACGCCATCAACGAGAAACGCTGAAACGAAGTTGACAACGAATCACGAAGAAATTTTAATCTTTGGTCAAGGCGTCAAGGTTTGATGTGAATTAGGATGAAGTCTTTCATAAACTAAACAAACGTCATCTAAAATTCTACTTTTTTGTATGAGAATTAAAAATGTGTTACAATATAGTTTGAAATGTTTCACTCCCTCCAGGAGAAACCTTGATATTCCAAGAATAACTCCCTCCAATCTCTTAACTGGATATTCCGCGCATGAAGTTCTCTCATTCCACCCAAGTCTCTTAATCCAGTAGTCTCTTAACCCAGTAATCTCTTAACCCAGGGGCAAAGCCAAGTCTCTCAACTTGGGATGGAAATATTAGTAGACATAGCAATAACAAGGAAATGTTTTAAAGACACTTTTGTTTTTTGTGCTCAGATTAATTTAAGAGCCGCAAAGTTATATGTAGAGTCAAAAGGTTTCACACATTTTCGTTTTGTGTCAAAGTAATCCGTCATTTGTGTTATTCATAACAACAAAATGTAGGTATTACTCAGTAGTTCACGGTTCGATTTGTTATAGTTTCGATCAATTTCTTAGGTAGGTCCTGCTTGAACATTTATTCATTTTTCACTCTTATTAGATACTTTTTTAATATGCATTTGCACTTTTGAACGATAAAGAGTGACTGTCGGTCGAGCGTCAACAAACAATCCCAGCCAGAATAAGTCAAGTGCCGGCAAGGTACAGTCGATCCACTAATGATTATTTAACCGGTATTGATGTGAAAATGATTTAGGAACATCGTTAAGTGACGTATAGCTGTCAAAGGCATCATTTTGACCACCAATTAGTGGCTATTTAATCAATTTCAGAACATGCAAGCTACAGGGCAATTTCAACTTTGACAAAGTTTATCGTACGCAATATAAAATGGAAATTTTGATAGGATATGAACAAAAATTAAATATCTATTGCTTCAGTTAAAGGATTTTGTGTACAATATTTATTTAAACACATTTCCAAATAATTTCACTGTATTCTTTGAAACAAACACGATCCAAAGCTGCAATCAATTAAAAGTGTTTGAGGCATCAGTGATGGAGAGCTACTCACAGCCTCTGCATCGACCAATCTGATCCCAGAAGCTACGTCAATTCCAGACAGCGAGATCCAATTATTGAGGAAAATAAAATTGCTGAGGAAATACCGTGCAGAATTAAAATTTTATCGTATAATATTTACAAACGATATTTTTCTTACGAAATATTAATGTTCTAGCGTGTAAACATATTCCTATTTGGTGCGTCGCGTGTTCTCTAAGCCAAACAGAAAGTTGACCTGCTTGTTGAACATTGAATGTTTACTGAAGTTCAGTCAAAAGCCTCCGCAATTAGACATTTCCGAGACCCAAATCATTATTGCCATGATAAGGATGAAAGCATATAGAATACCGTTAAAGTTATCCAGCCCTGGAAAACATTTCCTCTCGTATTATCATTGGGAATGGAGGATTGGTTCGCCAGACTAAACTTGTCTGTTTACGTCTCCAAGAACGGCTTCTAGTGCTTGCAAAGCCTTGTGATTAGATTGTAGTGTTTACGAATAAAAATGATGCGGATAATAATATTTATATTTCAAAATCATAACCAGCGAACTCGTGAAGTAAACCGGAAAAGTGTGTATGCCCAAGCGCTATGATTCTTCATGTGTCCATCTGTTAAAGTGCCTGCCGACGATAGAAAGGATCCTGTATTTCACGTCAACAAGAAATAATCAGAGTTTATATCATTGTTTTCTACCAGAATAGGCTAGTAAAATCAATTGTTATTTTAGGCAGTGTTCTAAATCATTTTCTCAAGTCACGATGCATTTTTAATCTCTGATTTATGATGACACAAAGACCGTGGGATCGTTGAATTAATTAT
Organism: Gammarus roeselii; assembly: GCA_016164225.1. NCBI lineage: Eukaryota > Metazoa > Arthropoda > Malacostraca > Amphipoda > Gammaridae > Gammarus > Gammarus roeselii. The sequence goes on from SDVV010006656.1 coordinate 6,489, forward strand.
GAGACGTGATTGATTACAAATATTCAATTTAAATCTCCAAATGCTAAATTAATCCCTCGACGAGATAATGTGATAGCTCAGGTAATGCTCATCCTTTGGGACGCGATTACTTGCCTTCAGTCACTCACGCCATAGTTGAGACGATTGCGTAATACCAGTCACATCACCGGATTCTGAGGCCTGGGTGATTAACAGGTCGTCGAATGAGAATTTCCGGATAAATCTCACATTGTTATCATTAATAACGAGAATGAGGAAGGAGATAAACGTTAATAAATCAATATAATGTGTATTTGTATCATTGAATTATTTATACATTTGGTGCAGCTGCTCTACCTGTGTAACTGTCGTCGATCATGACAATCAGTATATCATCGATGAAAGAAATATTTGAACCTCAGTTCTGTAACATATTTCACTATTTAATGCTACCTCTATGCCATTATACTACCTATATGCCATTATACTACCTTTATGACATTGCCTATTGTAAACCTATTGTTTTAGATTGCATGAGATATTAATCTTTTCAGAAAACTCTTTTGATTTTGACTAAATAAAATCACAATTCTGATCAGTCATCAATCACATCAAGCGCCACCAAAATGGGCGATAACACTATCCATCGACGGTCAGAGAGGGATCTAGCAGCATCATCATCAGGCAAGCACCACCAAAATGGCCGATAACTCTATCCATCCATGGTCAGGGAGGGATCTAGCAGCATCCTCATCAGCTAATTTATTGCTACTCTCATCAAATAAAATATCCTCATATATTTTCCTGCAGCCATTCCCAGTTTTTACCGTTAAATTCTACATACATGAAATGTTCTCTGGGGCCCATCAATCTTGTCTAGTCTAACGTCATAATATCCATCTTGCAAAGAAGCTTTAACAGGGATTACAAAACTTATTTACCTGGTGGGTGAATAAATAACTATAATATTTTGGTATCACGACCCCGAACATCAATGAATGTCATTTGCTCAATCAACGAGATATAAAAAAATGAATGTTTATATGATTCATTGAATGTTCTTTAGAACTATCAGGAAACATGTACTTTATTGGTTCACAAATTAAATTAAGTAACTTGATGGAACTGATGTGGTGTGATAAGTCAACTTAAATACGAGATATTCTCGGTTCGGTTAAGTTAGACAATTGCTCTTTACTACGACCCTAATGGATTGAGTTATTGGCAGCTAACACAACGTGACTGTAACGTGACTGTTATGTGACTGTTACGTGACTGTTCCGTGACTGTGAAGATACTGTTACGTGACTGTTACGTGACTATTACATGACTGTTACGTGACTGTTAAGTTACCGTTACGTGACTGTTACGTGACTATTTCGTGACTATTACGTATCTGTTACGTGACTGTTTCGTGACTGTTACGTGACTGTTCCGTGACTGTTACGTGACTGTTACGTGACTGTTACGGGACTGTTACGTCACTGTTACGAGATTGTTGCATGACTGTTACTTGACTGCTACGTGACTGTTACGTGACTGTTAAGTAACTGTTACATGACTTTTACGGGACTGTTTCGTGACTTTTATGTGACTGTTAAGTGACTGTTACATGACTGTTACGTTACTGCTACGTGACTGTCACGACACTGTTACGTGACTGTTACGTGACTGTTAAGTTACTGTTACGTGACTGTTACATGACTATTTCATAACTGTTACGTAACTGTTTCGTGACTTTTACGTGATTGTTAAGTGACTGTTTCATGACTGTTACATGACTGTTACGTTACTGCTACGTGACTCTTACGTGACTGTTACGTGACTGTTACGTGCATGTTAGATGACTGTTACGTGACTGTCACGTGATTGTTACGTGACTGAGACGTCACTGTTGCGTGATTGTTGCATGACTGTAACGTGACTGCTACGTGACTGTTACGTTACTGTTAAGTAACTGTTACATGACTCTTACGTGACTGCTTCGTGATTGTTACGTGACTGTTTCGTGACTTTTACGTGACTGTTGAGTGACTGTTACATGACTGTTTCATGACTGTTACGTTACTGCTACGTAACTGTTACGTGACTGTTACGGGACTGTTACGTGACTGTTAAGTGACTGCTACGTGACTGTTACGTGACTGTTACGTGTCTATTACGTGACTGTTACGTGACTGTTACATGACTGTTACGTGACTGTTACGTGACTGCTACGTGACTGTTTCGTGACTGTTACGTTGTACTGTTTTGAACAATTTTCAAATGCATTAAAATGCGTGGTAAATTTGTACGTTTGTGAAAGAAGCAGAAATATCGTGTACTGTGCATTATTAAGCGTACAGATTGCTGATATAATCTGATACGGACACAATAGTGCACAAGATGTCTATTGTTTCGGACCATAACAGACCATGAGGGGAATATACTCGCTGAACGATACTCGTGAGATGCTCGTTTGATGCTCGTTAGATGCTCGTTAGATGCTCGTTAGATGCTCGTTAGATGCTCGTTAGAAGCTCGTTAGATGTTCATTTGATGCTCGTTAGATGCTCGTCAGATGCTCGTTTGATGCTCGTTAGATGCTCGTTAGATGCTCGTCAGATGCTCGTTAGATGTTCGTCACATGCTCGTCAGGTGCTCGTTTGATGCTCGTTAGACGCTCATTAGATGCTCGTTCGATGCTCGGTAGATGCTCGTCAGATGCTCGTTTGATTCTCGTTAGATGCTCGTCCCATGCTCGTTTGATGCTCATCAGATGCTCGTCAGATGCTCGTTAGATGCTCATCACATGCTCGTTTGATGCTTGTTAGGTGCTCGCTAGATGCTCGTTTGATGCTCGTCAGATGCTCGTTAGATGCTCCTTAGATGCTCGTCATATGCTCGTTAGATGCTCGTCAGATGCTCGTTAGATGCTCGTCAGATGCTCGTTTGATGCTCGTTAGATGCTCGTCAGATGCTCGTCAGATGCTCGTTAGATGCTCGTCAGATGCTCGTTTGATGCTCGTTAGATGCTCGTTTGATGCTCGTCAGATGCTTTTTAGATGCTCGTCAGATGCTTGATGCTCGTCAGATGCTCGTTTGTTGCTCGTTAGATGCTCGTTAAATGCTCGTTTGATACTCGTTAGATGCTCGTTAAATGGTCGTTAGATGCTCGTTAGATTGCTGTGTTTTATGTTTAACTATGTGGGTGACCTTGCAGACGTCGCATAACGTACATACGTATTCATACACATTTGTGTCCTCCTCAGCTCGCAGGATTCTGCTTGAACTTGAACATCCAACTCGCGGCACCATGACGTTGAAGTTGAGAACTTTGTCCATTCGTCCATGAAGGTTTAAATAATCTTTATTGTCCCTTTATTCCACTTAGAGAGCTGTGTGGTGACTCTTGCTTGTGGAGGAAGATATTGTTAGGAAGGACAGGTGGAGCCCTCTTTAACTATTACCCCCCCAACAACCGTCCATCAGCCCAACCCACTCCTTGACATCATTCATCATCACCGCATCGCTTCATCATACCATCCCTGGCCTAACAACAGCTTCCTAGAACTTGTATCCAGAAGACTCCTTCCTTCTCCCCTCAGCGCTTCTCGATGATCCAATGATGACCGAGGCTTATCATGAGCAAGTAGTACCATTAGTTAATCATGATCAAGTAGTGTCATTAGTTAATCATGAGCCATTAGTGCTATTAGTTAATCATGAGCAAGTAGTGCTATTAGTTAATCATGAGTCATTAGTGCTATTAGTTAATCATGAGCAAGTAGTGCTATTAGTTAATCATGAGTCATTAGTGCTATTAGTTAATCATGAGCAAATAGTGCCATTAGTTTATCATGAGCAAGTAGTGCCATTAGTTAATCATGAGCAAGTAGTGCCATTAGTTGATCATTAGCAAATAGTGTTATTAGTTAATCATGAGTCATTAGTGCTATTAGTTAATCATTCCAGGCCTTTTTTTAATCTGAGATGTATTAGAGATGGGATTGTAACGTGGCGCTCGTCAAACTATTTGATGTCGACGACGTTGCAGCAACTAAGTCAATTTGTTGACTTAATATTGAGGCGATTAGCTAACGATTTGGCGTACGGGAATTGTCGGCGGGTGAAATTGATGCCGCAAACCTCATTGTGATTCTGAAGAGGTTGACCATGATAACGCGAAGCTAGGTTGCACCTCTCAAATAATGTTGTTTCTCCGTAGCACATCTCTACTAGGAGAACAACGTCACACGATGCTATACTAACACAGCAGCACATATCTAACAGGAGAACAACGTCACACGGTGCCATACAAACACTCATAATGTGTCAATCACCGAACAACGAACAAACACATAGTGAACATCATTTATGAATATATACAGCCAAATATATTGAAAATAGTTTAATGTGTAATCAATTTTAGCAAACACTAACAAGCATTATTACCTGCTTGACGTAAATCATCAATCAGCATATCATATTACATCATTTGTCAAGCAAAAAGACGCGTACTTAGGATAACATACCAGAAAATATATACTCTATTATCTATCTCAATCAATATGTGACATCTACTCGTTGCTGCAAAGGTCTTATTTATTAAATGGTAGTCACCGTCTACTCATTAGCTTATGAACAAGGGGTTAAGTCATGGTCTACTGAAGAGTGTAATGAGCTGTAAGGCATTGGCTATAAAATGTTTGAGAAGGAAAGCCGGAATGACTCTGAGGGATTTATCAATAATAATAATAATAATAATAAGAATAATAATTAAAATAATAATAATATTATTATTAATAATAATAATAATAACAAAAATAGCAGTAATATGGATAATATTAATAGGTTATGATAAAATAATAATACAAGTAATGATATTAACAATAATAATAATAATAATGATAATAATAACTATTTTTAATTTGATATACTATTTATTTTTATACGTCAGACAAATTGCAAATGTTTGTTAAAATTTATTATTCATTACAAAGTTTCCGATATGCTTGGCTGTATATATCCATAAATGACGGTCGCTACTTGTTTGTTCGTGTATTAATCGTTGTTCAGTGAATACATTCATAGTGAGTGTTTACATAGCGAGTGTTTGCAAAGCATCGTCTGAAATTGCGTAATTTTGCTCTACGTTATCATGGACAAGCACTTTAGAATCACAAAAAGACTTTCGGCATAAATTTACACCAACCGACAATTTACGATTTCTTCAGTTTCAAAATCGTTGGCTAATTGCATCAAATATTTGGTCAACAAATTGACTTTGTTGCATCGTTGTTGCCGATAATAAATAGTTAGATGAGCGCCATCTTGCAACTCCATCTCTCTTATTTATCTCAGGACTGATTAACTAATAGCACTAGTTGCTCATGATTAACCATTAGCACTAGCTGCTCATGATTAACTAATAGCACTAATTGCTCATGATTAACTAATAGCACTAAATGCTCATAATTAACTAATAGCACTAATTGCTCATGATTAACTAATAGCACTAATTGTTTATGATTAACTTATAGCACTAATTGTTCATGATTAACTAATAGCACTAAATGCTCATAATTCACTAATAGCACTAGTTTCTCATGATTAACTAATATCAGTAATTGCTCATGCTTTGACTAATAGCACTAATTGCTCATGATTAACTAATAACACTTATTGCTCATGATTAACTAATAGCAATAATTGCTCACGATTAACTAAAAGAACTAAATGCTCATAATCAACTAATAGCACCAGTTGTTCATGATAAACTAATAGCACTAATTGCTCATGCTTTGACTAATAGCACTAATTGTTCATGATTATCTAATAACACTTATTGCTCATGATTAACTAATAGCACTAATTGCTCATGATTAACTAAAAGCACTAAATGCTCATAATTAACTAATAGCACTAGATGCTCATGATTAACTCATAGCACTTATTGCTCATGATTAACTAATAGCACCAGTTGCTCATGATTAACTAATAACACTTATTGCTCACGATTAACTAATAGCACATGTTGTTCATTATAAGCCTCGGTCATCATAGGATCAGAGTGCAGTGCCGAGGCGAGAAGGAGGAAATCTTCATGATACAAATCCTATGAAGCTGTGGTTGAGGCAGTGATGAGTATAATGAAACAATGCGGGTATTAATGAACGATCTCATGGGGTGGATGAGGATGGGGTTGGTGGACAGTTGATGGGAAAAGTATACCTAAAAATGGCCTGATTTGTCCTTCCTACCAATATCTTACAATATAACAATCCGAACTCATCACAGTGTTCTCAAGAAGAACAAAAATGTATGATGATCGTTCAGACTCGCATCGTGTGGCGCGGCGACCCTGGGGGTAATGTTCCCAACTTCAGGTTCAGGCTGTGGTGACGCAAGTTGGGTGTTCAACTTCAGGTTGCCACCGCGGACATTTAGGAGAAGAGACTCGGCCCTTCCGCCCACTGTGATCGTCTTTATGATTCATCATAAATGACACATCGTGCTGCTACTGACACATCGTGCTACTAATGACAAATCGTGCTACTACTGACACATCGCGCTTCTGCTGACACATCGTGCTACTACTGACGCATCGTGCTACTACTGACACATCGCGCTACTACTGACACATCGTGCTACTACTGACACATCGTGCTACTACTGACGCATCGTGCTACTACTGACGCATCGTGCTACTACTGACACATCGTGCTACTGCTGACACATCGTGCTACTGCTGACACATCGTGTTACTGCTGACACATCGTGCTACTGCTGACACATCGTGCTACTACTGACACATCGTGCTACTGCTGACACATCGTGCTACTGCTGACACATCGTGCTACTACTGACACATCGTGCTACTACTGACACATCATGCTACTGCTCACACATCGTGCTACTATTAACACATCGTTCTACTACTAACACATCGTGCTACTGCTGACACATCGTGCTACTGCTGACACATCGTGCTACTGCTGACACATCGTGCTACTGCTGACAGATCGTGCTACTACTGACACATCGTGCTACGTTCAGAAACGTACAAATAAGCTGTGCATTTTAGTGCATTTGGAAGTTTGCTCAGCAGTGGAAATGTGAATAGTTGTGGTTACTGATTTGCGAGCGGGACTGTTTCGTTGAGGGAGGTGCCAACAGCTCCCTCCCCCCACTTAGCGCTCTTGACCTGGTGACGTTACCGTTTTATGGTTAACTAAGGAAAAAGGGTCGTTGTTGAGAGCAATTAAGTAGTCGAACTGACCAGAAGCGGATTCGTCCTTTTGTTGATGAAATGTAACACAATAATTCATACATTAGTCTCATCAAATAAATAGCGTTAATTTCCTTAACAAATGTCGTCCATGTATCCTAAGAATTCCATTGAACATTCAATGTGTCATGTCAACATTCATTTTGAATATCCCGTTGATAAAGCAAATGACATTCATTGATGTTCAATGAGGTGGAACAAAAACTATATAATTTTTTTTTTCGGAACACATGACAATTCTCGCCACGTAAAAGAAGCCTTGTGATCCCCGTCAAGGCTTCTTTGCAAGATGGACATCATAGTGACGGACGTGGCAAGGTTGATGGGCCCGAGAGAACACACCCCTATTTTTGGGCACTAGATGGTGAGGAAGAGAGAACACTGGCTCCACGCAAACGCCCACAAACTCGCGAAGGCCCGTAAAGACGTTCACTGTTGGCAGATTTCAAAATTGTATAATTTAACGGTAAAGACTGGGAATTATTTGCTGAAAAATACATGGATATTTTATATGAGAATGCTCAAGTCAAATTCCTGATGATGATTCTACCAGATCCCTGACCGTGCATGAACGGTGTTATCCCCACCGTGTATCCCTGAACGTGTATGAACGGTGTTATCCCCACCGTGTATCCCTGACCGTGTATGAACGGTGTTATCCCCACCATGTATCCCTGACCGTGAATGAGCGGTGTTATCCCCACCGTGTATCCCTGACCGTGTATGAACGGTGTTATCCCCCATCTTGGTGGCATTTCCAGTAATTAATGATTGATCAGAATTATGATTTTTTCACTCAAAATCAAGAGAATTTTCTGATAAGGAAAATTACAAGTACGTGTACAATAACCCATGACATGTCGGCAGTATGTTACTGAACTGATGTTTGTATTTCTTGTATTATTGTTGTTGCTACTATTTAATTTGATGCCAGTTCACCGGCGGAGCAGCGGCAACAAATGAGTGGTGTGTTCAAGAACACTCATACAAATAAAGAACATTAGTTGATGCTACTGTTCTTCCTCATTTTCGTTAATGTTGTCAAACATGTGAAATTTATCAGGATCAACGTTCATCCTCTCGACAATCCTCTCGGCCTCAGAACAGCCTCGTTTGATTGGCTCCAGGCACGGTGATGATAGTGGTGATCAGCAATTGCCTCAACAGCTACTTAGGTGTGTGTTGCCGAATGTAAATAAATGGTGTCACAAAGAATTAACCTGGTCTGAGCTTTTGCATTATCCGTCGAAGAATTGATTTAGCCTTTGGGGGATTAAATCGAGTGATTTAATCAATCACATCTCATCAATAATTCTACGATTTCACGAGCTTTCAGTGTAAGTTTAAATGAAAGGGAATTGAAACTGCACCACTGTTTTCAAAATTACTTCAAAGCACACTGGTTCATCGCAATTTAGTTTCCCAGCTAATTCTGATAGAAAATAATGACGTAAACAAATATTATTCATATTTAATGTGTATTACGGTTCCTCTTACAGCGTCGGCACTTACTAGAGAATATTTGGCCTATGAAGAATCCCGTCGCTTGACTTACACAAATTTACAATTTACTTCACGAGTGCCGGTAACGTTTGCCATGATTTTCAAATGTGATTAAATTTGGATCATTTTTTGATCGAAAACACTCAAAATCAAATCACCAGCCTTTGAAAGCAAAGGAAGTCGGTAAATGCGACACGGCAAGTAAAGTCTGGCCGACCGATAATCCCTTCCCAATACTTTTACCAGTGGAAATGTTTACCAAGGTTGGAAAACGTTAACGGTATCCTACATACTTTGATCTTTATCATGGCAAGAAGGATATGGGTGTCGGAAGTTGCTGATTTCGCACACTTTTGACTGAACTTCTATGATCATTCAATACGATGGTGGCCGAACTTCCTTTTCTTACGGTAAAACATACAACGCACCCGGAATTATGATTCTGTTTCACTGTTAGCACAATATAACATTGCGCGTGTACGTGAAAAGAGTGGCATGTTTACAACGGAAATGTTCAACCTCGAAAGTGTTTAGGCTGGAAAGTTTTGAACGGAATGTGTTTAGGCTGGAAAGCTATTACCAGCGAATATCTTACCCTGGAAAAATATAGGATAGAATGTTGATCCGACGGAAAACGTTTACGATCGAACTTCAACCCGCTAGGACGCATTTTCAAATATTTTTTTCTATGGAACCGAAAGTGTTTAGCACGGAATTTCTTAGGACCGAAAGTGTTCACGCTGGAACTATTTTGCCTCGAAAATTTTACGATGGAAAGAATCCTAGATGGAAACTACCCCAAATTATCTGACACCGTTATGTATAGGATCGAATAGTTTGGCCCAGAAATGGTTTTGAACGAAAAGATTTTAGGACGGAAAAATCTACAATGGAATTTATTTTCCCAGGAAGTTGTCGTTGGATGGTATATTTTTAGCTGTAACCTAACCTAACCTAACCTAACCTTGCAAGAAAGAAGTATAGTGTTTGTTTCCATCGTCCATATACCCAAATAAAATCATTTCCATCTTAAACACTTTCCGTTTTAAGCAGATTCCGCCCAAAACATTTTCCGGCTAAAATACATTCGACTGAATCGAGTTGCATACAACAGACGATTCGATCGTAAGCACTTCCAGCGAAAAAACAACGTCGTAAATAGTTTCTATCCTGAATAATTCCATGCTATCAACTTTCCATCCTAAACACTTTCGCCTTAATTCCCTTTCTCAGCAAAACCGTTTCATGCCACTGAACAATATGTTCAATCTTCTTTCCAGGCTACAGATTTTCGATTAAAAATCTTTCCTTCGTAAACAGTCTCCAGCTAAAATTAATTCGTAGAATTGTTTAGATTTGTTTCCGTCGTAAACACTTTCTGGGTTGAATAATTCCAACGTAAATACCCCGTTCCGTGAAAATACAAATATTACACACGATACAAGTTTGTGTCTGTAATTTACACGATATTTCCTCGGTAATTATAATATTACTAAAAAATGCTAATTCACTTGAAAAACAACCTGGTCTTGCATTCTGGTATTGACGTGCCTTATATTCGCCCTTCATTGATGAACACTTCCTCTTCCTAGTCATTAAATGTGGATGCGACTGTGGGACGCCCATGTAACAATCTCCGAGCTTCTGGTACCGAAAACGCTTAGGATCAAAAGCTGTTCTCCCAAATAGTTTCACACTTGAAAATATTCCACGACGGAACACGTCTACGATTATAAGCTAATATCCTGATTGCCTAAGGGCTGAATGCGTTATGCACTTATAGAAGATAGCACCTACTTCTTACCGTGAGCCAACCTGATGACGTAGCGGTAAACCTAAGGCGCCGTACGATAGGGAAAGAGGCGTACTACCAGATATTGTTCTAGTAAACTGATGAATAACAAAGGGACAAATGAGTTACTGGTGGTGCAGTTGAAATTGAAGTTGAAATTGAAGAATCTCCGGGAAGGGTTACAAGTAATTTAAGAAACAAGTGCCATGAGAAACAAGTGCCATGAGAAACAAGGGCCATGAGAAACAAGGGCCATGAGAAACAAGTGCCATGAGAAACAAGGGCCATGAGAAACAAGGGCCATGAGAAACAAGGGCCATGAGAAACAAGGGCCATGAGAAACAAGGGCCATGAGAAACAAGTGCCATGAGAAACAAGTGCCATGAGAAACAAGGGCCATGAGAAACAAGGGCCATGAGAAACAAGGGCCATGAGAAGCAAGGGCCATGAGAAAAAAGTACCACGAGAAACAAGGGCCATGAGAAACAAGGGCCATGAGAAACAAAGGCCATGAGAAACAAGGGCCATGAGAAACAAGTACCATGACTAACAAGTACCATGCAAAACAAGTACCATGAGAAACAAGTACCATGAGAAACAAGTGCCACGAGGAACAAGTACCATGAGAAACAAGTGCCATGAGAAAAAAGTACCACGAGAAACAAGTGCCATGAGGAAAAAGTACCATAAGAAACAAGTACCATGAGAAACAAGTGCCATGAGAAAAAAGTACCATGAGAAACAAGTACCATAAGAAACAAGTACAATGAGAAACAAGTGCAATGAGAAACAAGTGCCATGAGAAACAAGTACCATGGGAAAAAAGTATCATGACAAACAAGTGCCATATGAAACAAGGACCATGAGAAAAAAGTTCCATGAGAAACAAGTGCCGTGAGGAGCAAGTACCATAAGAAAAAAGTATCATGAGAAAAAAGTACCATGAGAAACAAGGACCATGAGAAACAAGTGCCTCATCACCGAACCTGATGCATCAGATACAGACACATAATCCTGTCATCTATTCAGACGACAACTACGCACACGCCTCATCACCGTACCTGATATATCAGATACAGACACATAATCCTGTCATCTACGTACCTGAGACATTAGATACAGGCACATAATCCTGTCATCTATTCAGACGACAACTACGCACACGCCTCATCACCGTACCTGATACATCAGATACAGACACATAATCCTGTCATCTATTCAGACGACAACTACGCACACGCCTCATCACCG
>SDVV010006657.1:0-18283 GCA_016164225.1 Gammarus roeselii
CCCGATCGCTTCAACTGATTTATCAGTAGTATATATAACGACAACCATCGCTTTCTAAAGTCACTTTTGGTGGGCGGGGGGGGGGGGGTAGGGCGTGCTGCATGCAACCATGACTCAAGTGGACGTACGGGGGTTCGCGCAGAAACGGGGGGCGGGGGCCGAAGGGTAGGACGGGGGTCAGTGAGCAGAAAGCTTATACATGTTAACGAGTTATATATTTACATAAGGGTATTAGCATTTCAATGCTTGGGGGGTGTTGCAACTTCGTTTGCATGTCATATAGCATTTTCAATGATGTGTCCTCTGAATGTTTTTGGGGTATTGATAAACATACATTTATGAGATAATTGTTTTTTATAATAACTTATGTGTTGTATTATATATTAAAAAGCATCACTTTCCGGACACCTTCATGATAAATTTTCAACCTCGATATCATTTTCTACGTTGCTCGCTGTTCCTAAATTTTACACGTAGCATAGATTCAATTTGTTTATTGTTATTTTTATCCGGTTGTATTAATCAGTACCCTTGCGCTAAGCTTTACTTACTCCTGCAGTAACCCATTCATTCGTATTTCTTTGTGAGCTAACCGATGAAGGAAAATAGAAACAATATTTACAGGATGACTGGATCATTCCTAGAGAAGAATCACTTAAGAGTATAATTGACTCAATTCGGAGGTTGTTTGGTGGATTCGTAGCGGTGGGGGGTTGGGATATTTTTGTATGTTATGTTCATTTATCACTATATCTTCTTTTATAGGATTAGTGTGGTAGGCATGTCTTATAACTCAATTTGCAGCCTTAGTGTGCGAACAGCCCTGTTTGTACCAGCCTGATGGTAGGATTGCAGGCAAGGTTCTGTGTTTCCCATCTATTTGTTTCATGTGTATATAATAGATTTAGAAATAGTAAGGATTACTTGTCAGGTTGTTTGCGGGTTAATGTATATTTTTTTCTTAGGATGCTGTATCTTCGTTACGAGAACCTTTCTACCCTATATTGCATTATCCAGTTTTGAAACAGTTATATCAGTGTTTCATTGACGCGGTGTTCCAATAGCGAAAATATCTGAACGATGTGGATTTACTGAAAGTTAAAATATTTTGTTATGTATACTTAGTAAGGATCGATTGATTTATATTGAATTTGTATTGTTTCAGAATTTCGATCAGTTAGCTCATACAGGTTTAGGCATTTTAGGGTATTTCAGGTTTGCATCTTCCACATTATTTCAGGCATAATTGCTACGTTATTGCATCATTTTGGTATTTTTATATGTATATATGACATTCTGTTACGATTAAGCCGTAGTTACTTTAGTTAAAGAGGTTTTAATTTATCCCTGTTTTGGACAGAATTTGAGGATAATTTCATTAGATTTTTGTATGTACTAAACCGTATTTACTACAGGATTCAGTTGTGTCGCTCGTATGTCTTGGTATCTTATTCACATTTCTTGTTTGTTTGGTTAAATGCTAGTTCATTCTCGTTCATCACGTTTTAATGTATATTTTGGGTATGATAGAGAATTAATCTTCTTGCTTTGTTATAACTCGTAAGTTTTAGTATAGGTCTTTCAGTTTTGTATGTTCTCTGTTGAATTTCCATCTTCAATTCAATCTGGTAGTTATTTATACAATTTAGAAGAAAAAAAATTACAACAACAACATGTATAAAATAGCTAAATAAGATTCTCTACTCTGCTGTAACCGACAATAAAATTGTACTACAATGGGGTATTCATCCTAGTCAATCGGTTTACTTATACAAACAAGCATAAACAGAACGAGCTTTTGCCTAGGGGACTCTCTAACTTCTCCTAAATATTGAAGAACGGACCTACAATAAACATAAAATAACCTAATAGCAAGACCAAGTTTGTAACAAATCGTCTGTTCTATTTTTATAATAACCACATCAAATATTGTATCAGGATGAAAGAAGATATATAAAACACAAAAAATAAAATAAACAAGACATAACTAATTAGACCTGAAATAATGTTCTATATTGTAGATACAAACGTAATATATCCTAAATTGTATAAATAACTACCAGATTGCATTGAAGATGGAAATTCAACAGAGAACATACAAAACTGAAAGACCTAGACTAAAACTTACGAGTTATAACAAGGCAAGAAGATTAATTCTCTATCATACCCAAAACATCCATTAAAAACTTGATGAACGAGAATGAACTAGCATATAACCAAACAAACAAGAAATGTGAATAAGATACCAAGACATACGAGCGACATAACTGAATCCTATAGTAAATACGGTATAGTACATACAAAAATCTGATGAAATAATCCTCAACTACTGTCCAAAACAGGGATAAATTAACACCTCATTAACTAAAGTAACTACGGCTTAATCGTAACAGAATGTCATATATACATATAAAAATACCAAAATGATGCTATAACGTAGCAATTATGCCTGAAATAATGTGAAAGATGCAAACCTGAAATACCCTAAAATGCCTAAAACTGTATGAGTTAACGGATCGAAATTCCGAAACAATTCAAATTCAATATAAATCAATCGATCATTACTAAGCATGCATAACATAATAATTTAACTTACAGTAAATCCATATTGTTCAGGTATTTTCGCTATTGGAACACCGCGTCAATGGAACACTGATATAACTGTTTGAAAACTGGATAATGCAAATGGGGTAGAAAGATTCTCGTAACGAAGATACATCATCCTAAGAAAAAAATATATATTAACCCGCAAACAACCTGACAAATAATCCTTATTATTTCTAAATCTATTATATACATATGAAATAAATAGATGGGAAACACAGAACCTTGCCTGCAATCCTACCATCAGGCTGGTACAAACAGGCCGTTCGCACACTAAGGCTGCAAATTGAGTTATGAGACATGCCTACCACTTTAATCCTATAAAAGAATATATAGTGATAAATGAACAAAACATACAAAAATATCCCAACCTCCCACCGCTACAAATCCACCAAACAACCTCCGAAATGAGTCAATTATACTCTTAAGTGATTCTTCTCTAGGAATGATTAAGTCATCCTGTAAATATTGTATCTATTTTCCTTCATCGGTTAACTCACAAAGAAATACGAATGAAGGGGTTACTGCAGGAGTAAGTAAAGCTTAGTGCAAGGGTACTGATTAATACAATCGGATAAAAATAACAATAAACAAATTGAATCTATGCTATGTGTAAAATTGATCAACAGCGAGCAACGTAGAAAATGATATCGAGGTTGAAAATTTATCATGAAGGTGTCCGGAAAGTGAGGCTATAGATACTACATATAAGTTATCATCAATAAAAATTATCTTATAAATGTATGTTTATCAATACCCCAAAAAACATTCAGAGGACACAGCATTGAAAATGCTATATGACATGCAAACGAAGTTGCAACACCCCCTAAGCATTGAAATGCTGATACCCTATGTAAATATATAACCCGTTAACATGTATAAGCTTTCCGCTCACTGACCCCCGTCCTAACCTACGCCCCCCGCCCCCCGTTTCTGCGCGAACCCCCGTACGCCCACTTGAGTCAAGGTTGCATGCATCGCGCCCCACCAAAAGCGATTCTTGTCGTTATATATACTACTTTAATCCCTGTTGCGCCAACGGCGAGAGAGCACCGTCAAAATTCATCCATTCACAACCATTCTCCACTCGCTCCTATTGATAGCATACTCTCACGGTACCTTCACATTTTGCCTCTTCTTCCTAATGCCTGCTTCACGCCATCCATCCACCCAAACATCGGTCTATTTCTAGGACTACATCATCTCATCTCCGCTTCCATCACCCTTTTCACCCATCCTCCATCATCCATCCTCACCATGTGCCCGAACTATCTCAGAACCCGCTTACTTTCTGACCATCCCTCTTCTAATTCGAACAACGTCGTTATTGATTCAATCTCTCAGTGTCATTCTGACCATGCCCTTCAAACATCTCATTTCAAAATCATTCAACTTTTTTCTCTCTTCTGCTCTCACCTCCCAAGTCTAAGCTCCGTAGAGCATAGTTGGGACAACAACCCCATCATAGCTTCCGAACCCAACGTCATACAGCTCATTACATTCTTTAGAGTACTCGTCACTTTACTCCCTTCCATCACTCACAATTTCACCTCAGTTTCCACTAGCTTAGTGTTTCCCACAGGAGAGCCCTGGTATTCAAAGCACTGAACTTCTTACTCCCGCTGTCCAATAGGATGATGACCAAAACTGCACGCATCGACATTCCTCGGATATCGCATACTTTACTTCGTTCCTCCTCAAGCACACTCTACCAAAATCTGCTTCAGGCCTACACAACTTTTCCTCCGAATCTGCCACTAGTGCCGTATCATCCGCAAACAGTAACTTACCCAACTGCCAACTCAGCCCATTTGCTTCCAACAACTCTTAACCGCGATCCATTTTATTCGCGCTCACTTCCCTAACCACTCCATCCATGTATTGATTGAATAGCTAGGGAGAAATAACCAATTCTTTTCTCCGTCCAACTTTCACTGTGACCCAAGCACTCACCTCGCTCCCCACACTGACACATGCGCTGCTGCCAACACAGAAATCCTCAACCGCTTGCAACCAATTTTACCCTACTCCATACAAACGCAGCGCCTTCCTGTCGACCTTATCGTAGACCTTTTCCAGATCCATAAATGCCCAAAACACATCCTTTCCTTTCCCAAGGTATTTCTCACAGACTTGTCTCACGGCAAAAATCTGATCGGCGCACCCTCTACCCCTCCTAGTCACACTGTTCTTTGCTACTCGCACCATCCTTACTATCTCCAATCATCTTGATCAGCACTCGTCCGTACAACTTACCAACAACACATAGCAAACTGATACCTGTCGAGTTGCAACATTTGTTTATATTTACTTGCCCTTATACAGCGAAACAATGTAAGCCCTTTGCCACTCAATCGGCTCAACGCCTAACACGAAACACAGATTTAGTAGCCTTACCAGCTATTCAACTCGTTACATAACCCTTTTTCAGGCCCTCACTTGCAACGCCGTCCAAACCAGGGGCTTTCTCAGCTTTTATCACATTTATCGGCTGATGCACCTGTTCCTTAGTGATGTCTTCAACAATTCTCATCCCCAAATCCCGCATCCGTGCATTAACGCCACAGCAACAGTGTCAGCCCCTCTAACATTCTTATCATCCAACAACTCATCCAAATACTCAGCCCTCCTCATCCGTACTTCACCACACTCCAACCACAACGGGACGTTTACATCTTTTACCACCTCCTTTCCGGTTTCCCCCTTCTTCGCCCTTGTTACCTATTCCCAGAGCTACGTTTTGTTCCCAAAATTCTGCCACAAGCACCTATCCCACCTAATATCAGCGTCCCTCTTAGCTCTCCTCACCACTCACCTCACCCCTTTCCTCTTCTCTTCATATTTGTCATAGGTGATCACCTACCTCCCTTGCAACCACTCCTCAATAACTTTTCACTTCTGCGCCACCGCCAGTTTTACCTCATCACTCCACCACTCGCAGCCCTTCCTTTACACCCGCCCACGTGGCGCACCCCACACACTTTTTTTGCACATCTCAGCAACGCATCTCTGAACGGATCCCTTTCTTTCGCAACATTACCCAGGCCTTGCCCTCTCACACGGTCATATTCCTCTCTCAACGAATGTTAGAACTCATCAGCTCTTCTTGCAACTTTCAGAGCACTCGTCTTCACTACATCTCTTCCTCCTCCCACTCTTTTGATCCCATTTCACCTCTGCTCCACTCTTAATCTTCCTGCCACAAGTAAATGGTCTGACATTCCTCCACCCTCTCCTTTCAACACCCGTACATCGAACAGTCTCTCCGCGACTCTTCTTGGAATCATCACGAAATTCATCATCGCTGCCTCCACCTCTGCATCATGAGCCATCCTTACTTATTCGTACTTTTAGATATCTCGCTTTTTGAATAAGTAGTTTCAAGCCACCAGCTTCTATCAGATTCTGTCCATTGTCATTTATACCGAGATTACCATACCTCCTTACCACATTCTCCACCACAACACCCCCAACTCTCGCATTTGATCACCAAGCACAGCCACGTTGTATTGACATTCAGAACTCTTAATACGCCCGCTCAAGTTAACCCAAGACCAGCATTTTTTTATTGACTTAGTAAGTCACTTCGGGTTCACGGATTCTCAATAGAAATCTGCTTTTATGTTTGTCTTATGTCTGCTCCACCCTATATCGTGACATTTGTTGCCACCACCCTCTCGCACTCCCTTATCGCTCCGGATGCAGGCTATTGTCAAAAACCGATTTGTTTAGGCTTACGATCTCGCACGAGAAGCATGTCTTTCCTATGACGCGATATATACTTGTTGGACCCTGTTACCTCTCAACACCCCTACCTGAAGCGCTGGAGAGGACTCTTGTTTCATCTTGTCATGGCTCAAAATAGTCATCATCTGTATCATTTTAGTAGGTTTATGATTTTTTCAATAATTACTTCACTTTATTATATGCAAGCTTGGTATTGTAAATCTGTTTGACGGCATGTAATATTGTATATTGTCCACTATAGGGTATTGGTATAAGATTATTTCACTTGATTTTGTTAGTTTGCGCGTCGTGTATCGTTGTTCACGATAATTAGGATTATTTTCGTTGGGTATTTGTACATATTTGTTATTTGACATCCGGACGCGGATGTCAGTGTAAGTAATATTTGTTATGAGCTGGCAATGAATTTACTCGTTAATTTAACTATGTATGCGACAATTTTTTTAGATAGAGTATATGTGTAAGGTCTTACAGATGAAATACGATTTTTATCGGATTATTTCAGTTTATTTTTGTTGTGATGTTAGATTTGCTGCTAGCCTTAGAATATGATTAATGATGTATCGTTCTTTGCTCATGCAAATAGATAACGGGAAATAATCTAATATGACGTGAAAAACTGATCCACATTAGAAGCCTTGTAACAAATAAAGAGGAATAATTCAAATTAAAAAGTCCTAAACTTATAGTAATTGCTATAGATTATGACTATTTTTTCCCATGGTGAGGTAAAACAAGATCAACATCTTATTTCAACTGGGAGGTATCGAACACCGCTCAAACATATATCTCACGAAAAAAACAAACATGATGTGAAAACCTATATACGATACCAACCATGTAACAATGTAATGAAGTAGTTCTACTGAATATAAAAAGATATAGTAAAATGCTGGAGTTGATGTGGATTTTTTCCTACGATGAGCTAAAAACGAAAGCAACATTCTATATCAACACTGAACTCAAGTAATAATTTAGAAGAATACAGGATGAAAATGACTAGTCCAACTTAAAAAATAGTTATAATGCAAAACATAGACCAACCCATCACATAAAACCGTCACAATACCTACGCCAACCGTTCAACCGATACCCAACACGAATGAAATATATGCATACGCTTACTTTAGTAGCAATCTTGCCACTTCTATAGACATGCTTGGCTCTATATCAACGTAAGAAAATTACCAAAACTGACTGATAGCACACAGTTCCTTCTGTGCGTGCTTGAGGAGAGGTTGTGTTGTGAGGTCTCACGTCAAGAATTCTAACGAGAGGGAAAAGAAACTAGATCGACGGAGTACCAAAATCACATCAACGGGACACAGCACTAACGGCGAAATAATAATACTGAAGAGCTAACAAGCACTGCCTACACGCCTCATCTCGTCCAAACAGCCCCAAAATTTAGCCCTCCTTCCCCAAATCCTCGACATCCTGTTTATCCCTAAGCCCGCCCCTACGGCCTACCCAGCATACCCCCACACACTACCCCTCTCCCAAGTGACCACAGCCTTCCTGCCTTGCCAACGACACCCTCCTGCACCCCACTCCGCCTCGCCTCTCAGCTGACTTGACACACCCATCACAGCTGACCGGGATACTCGCCGAAATATTGTTAATAGTGCCGACGAAGAAGCACCATCAAGTCCCGTTCAACAACATGACTATTATCAATGCAGCCTTCTACCAGTGAGAGCCTTCCGCCAGTGTAACCTTCTACCAGCGAGACGGCCTCCTACCAACCTCATCTGCCTATCACCCTCCACTACGCTGTCGTTCATTCCCTTACCGCATATCGCGGCCCCTTCAAAGACAGGGGCTTCAAATTGCTCAACCAGACTCCTTCAAGGCAGTGATAATAATAATACGTAAAAATCAATACTTGAAATATATTGTCGCTATTATTGACATATTGTTGGAAGTCGTTAGGCAACCAGTAACACAATAACATTTTTCATGGTACTTTTAGATGTTATATCTGAAGCTATATGCAAGACAGTGGAACATTTACGTGTTTTCTGCCAGCATTCGCTTTGTGACGAGGCAATATACATCATAAACAGTATTAAGTGAGAACAGTGTCAGTAGCAAAGTTCTAATTGCCAACTATTTTATCGGCTGCAAAAAACTGCCCTAGTGAAATTGTTTCAATGCATATATTAACACAAGCGATAGAACTGTACTTGAACAACATTATTCTTTGCTCATATGAATGTTTAGTGAATGTTGCTCAATACTTGGTCTCATTAGCGTGATTGTGTGCTGAGTGTATTTTCACCACAAGCTCATTCATTTATCATTTCGATGTTCACTGAATATGTTGCTCACTACTTTGTCACATTAGCTTGAAATCCCGTGCTCTCAAGACTCTTCCCTAATGCACTATTACCCTGTGTCTATATATAATACGTTATCCCCACAAGCAACCTCTTTCACCGTCTAATGATTCAGTGAGTTGGTTGATCCCTGCGCTGGGCCTATAAGCTGGTGTCCACGCACTTTCAATATTATTGTTTCTTAGGTAGTTATTTAGATGTTTTGTTTTCATTCATTAGTTTGCTTTTACTAGCTTATTAGCTTTTATTCATTCCCCATTAGATTACCTTTATGTGTTTGTTATCCTTTATTCTCGTGCCCCCGATTATTGCCTCACGCGATTTTTTTTAGGACAGTTTATCAAGGTTATATTTCTATTTGCTTCAATCCCATAGTCGCTAGCTTCAATTAATCCACGTCTGAGTGGATTCCTTATAAGTTTTGTTGCCTTAATTAGTGTACGACCAAGATTATTTTGAGTCACATTTGTATAGGTTATATTTTAATTTACTTTTTCTGCCACTGCCATTTACCCAACAACCGTCAAATCCAAGGGAGCCCATCTCTTTTCCTGTTACTGCAAGATTATTTTTGACAGATATCATGTACATCTTAGCTGCCGTTTTGGGTCATTTTGATGGCCACCTACTAAATTTTTTCCATTGATGATATTCTATTTAATTTTTGCCATCGGTGATACTCTATTTCATCTTTAGCAGTTCATTATATTACACATCAGTCAGTTATTTGGGCTTCTTGGTGGTCTACTGCGCTGAAGCAAATATCTTTCCACCACACGCTACCTCTCTAACCGTTCAATTATCCAGCGAGTTTGATGATCTCTATCTGGTCTTGCCAATGTGTTTTGATGATCGCTATCTGGACTTCGCCAATGTGTTTTCTGCTCTTATTCGCCCATTCGCTTTTATTCATGTTTTCTGTAATACCTTTTTTGGGTTCATTAGCTCACGATTCATTGTTTGCGCATTTCTTTAAGGACAGTATATAGAGGTAATTTTTAGTGTGCTTCAATTTTTCTATTGGCTTTATTTCTTGTCTTTCAAGATCACTATTAAATGCTTATTAGCTTTTTAGTTTTTTCACGTGTGCTCTCATTGTTCAGGTCATATGTAAATTAACTTTTCCAGCTATTACCCAAGTACAATCCGCTATTACCCACGTACTATCAGCTATTACCCACAAACTATCAGCTATTACCCAAGTACAAACAGCTACTACCCACGTACAATCAGCTACTACCCACGTACAATCAGCTATTGCCCACACACATTGTATTGTACCACTTAACATCTTGCAGCTTAGAATCGTGCTACAATTTCATAACACCCCACTTACTGAATTGTAATTATTTTTTCGTCATCTTCTGATACCCCGCCGGTCATGTCTGGTACAAGGTTGGTGCCCAGGATTATGATATCATTCCCTTATTGAGAAGCAGAAGGGAGCAGCTATAAGTTAATTCAGCTTTGCATTCAACCCAAATCACGCAATAGGAAGAAACCCTGCGCTTACGCGCATCCGACAATACGCGCATCCGACTCTCATTTGTATTTTTCCCGTTTTAACTCCGTTTTCGAATCGTCGACATAATCGTCACATCCCGCATCTAATTATAGTATTGCATTCATATCTGCTGTCTACAAGAAATCACAAAAAAAAAACTCAAGCGAACGGTCCATTTTCCCAACGGTAAATTTTATAACAGTCCAAGATGGTTCAGGCTAAGCTAGAATGTTGCATCTGCCACACCTCGTGCGCCCCAAAACTAATGGATTGCCAAAGTTCTCCTTTTTCTGCCAGGACTTTGCGTAGCAGTCCCTCAAATGGGGAATGCAAGACATTGCGCTGTAAATTTTGTCAAGCGGCAGAGGAAACCAAACAACTGTGAGCAGAAATCAGTCACTCTTCCGATGGCTTATCCAAAACAGAGACAGTCTCATCCAATGGCTTATCTGTAATAGAGAGTCAACACGGAGACCCGATTGATAGCTGTTGAATTAAAATTGAAAAACGTGCTGAAACAATTTCACGAATTTAAAGATCTGATAAGCAGCGAATTATCAGCTATCAAAGAAACTGTCGAGACCACCCAAAATCAAGTGAACCAACTCCAAGTGCACCTAGACTCTGAACTCGCCAAGAAGCTTTCGGCTCTAGACGCTGAGACAAACGATCGTATTGAACCGATAGTAAACTCAGTCAAAAATAGCGAGGCACTGTACTCAACTGTAGTTAGTAGGAAGCAGCCACGCTGTGACAATGCAACACACGTCGGACCACAATCTCACCACTTTCGACCCAATACACGTAACCGATTCGATGTATTGCCCGATGAAATGGACTCCTAATACAAAGGAAATTATTGTGATTGGTGTGTTACAATGTCACCTACTTCAAATCAAATCAGCGAAAAGGGAAAATTCAACTGAAAATACTCGGCAAAGCCAATTTGAAACTTGACGAGGTCGCAGGCATAATCGCGAAGAAAAGGATACGTTCATCTAAGCGAATTATAATACAAGTCGGAGCTAAAGACGTGACGAAGACGGAATCGACGTGGAAAAGGTATGAAGCCATGCAAAACAACATCAAACTTTCACACGCGAACCTCCATGTCACTGGCATCCTGCCCCATCTGAACCAAAGTAGATATAAGTTAAGCAAGATGATTTTACTTAACAATCGTCTAGCAACTTTCTGCAAAGCCCAGAAAATCTATTTTTTGGAACATTGGGATACGATGATCGACCCAAAGTACTATAACTTTAATATAATCACCAACAAGGCTAGCATTAACACGTATGGACTTGATACTATCGAAAACATCCTTAAAACATGGGCGCTAAACTTGTCAACGAAAATAAGTCAAAAAACGTAAACGATATCAAACCAACAACTCCGCCAGCAGTGCCCGATGAAACGACACAGCGACCTCCGCCCGTTTCAACACGAGATACACAACAAATACAAGAGCCCATCAAAACACCACCACAGGTCCTAGCAAAAAAGTTATGCCAACAATTCAGTCCGAGTTAGAGGCAGTAGTCGCAGCTCCGCTAGTACAACCCGTGTAAACGGAAACAAAAGTCTTGGCTCCGACACAAGACCTCAGAGTAGAAACAAAATAAGTCAAGCAAATCAAGTCAATATGACTCACGGTACTCTCAAATGTTACTACGTGAACGATAGAAGTCTCAGAAACAAAATCGAAGAATTAGGTATCCGTTCATTGAATGAAAGTATCGACATAATAGCTATCACAGAATCGTGGATGAGATTGAGCACCAGGCATTATTTAGGCAAATTTGTTCTTCCCGGTTACTCACTATTTCACAAAGATAGACAAACACTCTGCAAATATTAGAAGTCACCATTTCAAACTACAGGCAAGACATAGTATCAATCAAAGTAGTCGGCAAACATATAAAATGTCAAATCACTCTCGTCTATCGCTCCCCTAAAAGCAAGGCTGCAAATGATATCGATCTTTACAACACCCTCGTCGATGTTGTCACAACACAACACAGTATTGTGCTTGACGACTTCAATATCCCCGACATTGATTGGGAATCAGACTAATATACTGACGATAAGTTCATGACCCAAATGGTGAAGACACCTACAAGAGGTAGCAACATTTTTGATCTCCTATTTAGTGCAAGCGACTCTCATGTCACGAACGTCGAAGTAGGCGAACCACTCGGAACTAGTGACCATGACTGTATCCGTTTTTTGATAAAGCTCGAGTTGAAAACATCAACAAACTGCGTAAAAGTCCCTAACTTCAGATTAGCTCATTTTGATGGCTTAAGAGAGTCAATAGCGTCAGCAAATATAACCCTCGGACAAGATATCAATCAATCGCTTTACTATTTCTTGACTGCGCTTAAAAATATCGAATATACAGCCCAAGTACTGGAAAGGAGAATTGCAGCGCCTTCATTCACGAAAGAAAGCAAAGCATTCGGTTAAACAGAAACATCCACATGACAACGTAGCAAAAAATGAATTCAAAATTAGCAGACGAGATCTAAAGAGGGTCCTGAAACGTAAGAAGAAAGATTATGAAAATGAAATTGCTGCCGATGCCAAAACTAATCCTAAACAATTTTTTAGTTATATTTCGGGCAAAAAAAAAGTAAAATCTGTAATAGGTCCTCTCGAGAACGATGTTGGTGAGCTAGAAACGGACGACACCAAAATGAGTGTTCCACTTAACGAATACTTTTGCTCTGTATTTACGTTAGAGAATCAGGATATTCCTAATCCTGAGGATATCGTAGCGGCAAAACAAATTGGAGCCCTCACCACAGTGAACTTTTCCCCCGCCGAAGTTATTAAATATATAGATGAATTGAAAGTCACCAAATCTCCAGGTCCAGACCAAATTCATCCTAGAATTTTAAAAGAGACTAGAAACGAAATCGTTGAACATGTATCAAACATTTTCACCCAATCTCTCACAAATGGCACCTGCCCCTCTAAATGGGAAGAGGCCAATGTTACCCCAATTTTTAAAAAAGGGGACAAAAAGTGTCCCGGCAACTACCGTCCAATTAATCCCACCTCAGTCATTGGCAAGTTGATGGAAAGTTTGCTTACGAATAAAATTACAGAATTCTTAGAATCAAACAAATTGATTGGCGACTCCCAGCATGGCTTCAGACACAACCGTTTCTGTCTTACAAATCTGCTACTCTTTTTCAGAAATATAATCAAAATCCACGACACAAAATCTCCAATCGATATCATTTACCTTGACTTTCAAAAGGCCTTTGATAAAGTCCCCCATAAGCGCCTAATTAGTCAGTTGCACAGCATCGGTATTCGAGGCGAGCTTAACAGCTGGATAAAATGCTGGCTTACAAACAGACGGCAGCGAGTTGTACTTAACGGAGCTTCCTCCCCCTGGGTAACGTTACAAGCGGCGTGCTTCAAGAATCCGTGTTAGGGCCAGTTCTCTTTATAATATTCGTTAACGATCTCGATAGCAACGTACTCTCAAACATTAGCAAGTTTGTAGACGATACTAAGATCGGAGGAGAAGTGCAAACTGAACTAGAGTGTCAGCAGATCCAACTAGACTTGAACAAAATTGTTGATTGGTCAGAAAAGTGGCAAATGAAATTTAATGTCGACAAATGCAAAGTTATGCACATTAGTCTTCATAACCCCAAACACGAATATTCAATGTCAGAGAGAAACTCATTCCCGTCACCGGAGAGAGAGATTCAGGTGTCATCATTAGTAACGACTTGAAAAGCAGCAAGCAATGTAACGAGCTTCCAAGAAATGCAACAAAATGCTAGGTATGATATCCCGCTCTATCTCGTACAAAAACCAGCACAGTATGCTCAAGTTATTTAATGCAATTGTTAGACCGCATCTCGAGTATGCCGTTCAATTCTGGTCTCCATTCCTTAGAAAAGACGTTATTAAACTTGAGAAGGTTCAACGTAGAGCTACCCAACTCATCCCCTCGCTGCGGAATAAACCGTACGAAGACAGGCTTTGTGAATTTAATCGTTATTCGCTAGAGAAACGTCGAGTCAGAGGCGACATGATAGAAGTGTGGAAGATTATGAAGGGTAAGGAAAATGTCGACCGAGCGAGCCTTTTCTCTCTAGATCGTTGGGGAAACGTTTATCACTCGACATCACGCGCAATTTCTTCACGTATAGAGTTGTCGAAGAATGGAATAAACTTCCGAGGAGGTTGTAAACAGCAATACAATCGAAACGTCTAAGTCGCTGCTCGATAAGTTCTACATAAATCGCCGATAAATAGCTAAACCGTTCCACTTCCTAATGTTATAAAAAAACAGAAATTGCACACGAAGCTCTTAGACGTTCTACTTCAAAACTAATACTCTTGCTACCAAAAGGCAACCTAGTTTGGGCCAATTGGCCTCTTAGACGTTCTACTCGGGAACTAACCCTCTTGCTACCAAAAGGCAACCTAGTTTGGGCCAATATGCCTGTTGTTGTCTTCCTACTCTTGTAAACACATAAACTGGAATAATCATAAGAAAAAATCATACTCCTACATCAATAACCTGTAGCGGTAACCCAATACATATAAAAAACACAATAATTACGCCAACTGTTCATCCGATACCCCACACGAATAAGATATATGCATACGCTTACCTTAGTGGCAATCTCATCACATCCATAGACAGACTTGGCTCTTTATCTAACTAAAAAAATTACCAATACCTGAAACCAATATACAAAACTAACTCGTCGAACAAATAAACTGAAATAGTCATATGAAAATAAATCATATCCCATGCATTAATAACCCATAGAGGATGATCATTTTCTCCTAAGGTAAACCGAAAAAAAGGACCAAAAGCGGATATAGACTCCTGAAGCTGACGATAAGTTCTAACACCACAACAAAATGGAGCAAAATATGGGTATTGGAAATATTATTCCAATAGTGAAAGATTATAAAATATACAATCCTAATAAAATGAACCCGTAACAAATAATAACTAATCAAAATATTCTCCACGACAGGGTAAACCTACGTTATCAAAGCAGATGTACGAGAACAGACTTCCATAACCATACAAATCGTTGCAAAATTCAACGGAAAAAACTAACAATACGTGGAACAAGTATACATAACTGTTGCAACAAATAAAGTGGTGTAATCTTACAATATACCCTAGATTGGATCAGCACTTTCTCCTACTGCTGGGGATGAATATTTTCTAGTAAGGGCGATCAAAACAGGACAAACATTATGTATCGTATCCTAAAGCTAGCAGCAAATTTAACATTACAACAAAAATAACCCGTTAAAAATCTTATTCCCTCAAGAAAACCCTATACATAACCTACTATTTAAATAAAATGTCGCATACATATTAAAAAACGTGTTAATTCATTGCCAGCTCTTAACAAGCCTTACTTGCACTGACACACGCGACCAAGCTTACAAAATGGTTCAAATCTTAAGGAAATAATCATAGTTAACGTGAAAAACTAAATACGACGCGAAACCTGTAGCAAAATCAAATGGAATAATCTTATTCCAATACTCTACAGTGGATAATTTACAATATACCATGCCGTCAAACTGATTTGCGGTACCAAACTTATATATAATCACAAACCTATACTAAAATGATACAGATGATGACCTTTTTTCCTATGGCAAAATAAAACAAGATTTCTCTCCAGAGCTTCAGGTAGCGGGTGTTGGGAGCTAACGTGTCCAACAAGTATAGCGCGCATAGGCCAGACATGTTTTTCGTGCAAAATCGTAAGCCTGAACAAATCAGTTTTTGAAAAGAGACTGCATTAGGAGGTGATTTGAGAGTGTGAGAGGGTGGTGGCAGCAAATGTCATTATATAGGGTCCAGCAGACATAAAACAACTGTATAATCAGATTTTTATAGAGAATCCGCATAACCGAAGTAACTTACTATGTCTGAAGGAAAAAAATGCAGTTTTTTTTTTCCTAAAGTAGGGCATATTGCGTTAGGAAACCTAATAAAGAACACAAAAAAAAATATATAATAATACCATGAAAACAATAATGACCATTCAAATTATTTACCATTACCATGACCCATTAAAAAAAAAAGATATACAAGAAAAAAGTTGCAGAACCCGTACAAATCGTACCCAATATCTATCGAAGATAATCTAAGTATACACGAGAACGATATAAATAAATAACTCCTACAAAATGAAGCAAAGTAATTCTACACAAATATCACATGGTACATATAAATCTTAAGATTTTTTCTCAGACATGTTAAAACTGGTTCATTATCAACAAATTAACAAAAGTTGTCTTACCAAGAAGGAAATAAAATGAAGCGAAACACTCCAACAGAAAACCTATATTGAAGATTTAAACCCCAAAGAGAACATACAATACTTGATGAACCCTACTAAATGGTCTACTTACCATAAAATAAGTATCTCAATATATATATTTTACCCTAGACATACGTTAAAAACCATGATGAATGAGTACACCTACCATGTACATCCATATCCTATGTAACGTGAACAAGCTGCCGAAACGGCGATCGATATAACTAACTGGGACCTACAATAAATGAAGTGCAGTGCTTATACTCTAAAACAGCATCGAAAACATACTTTGTCTTGCAGAAATTAAATTTACCATAGAGCATAAGGACTGCATAGAACATACATTTTCTAGGTTATATTCCTATGCAAAGGTAACACTACAATACAAGTACATCTTAAAGCAGATACTCCTAGTATATTGCTAGAAATGACGAACAATTTTTGCTATGGGTAGCTAAAACAAGAGCAACAATCTATATCAACACCAAATTCAAGCAATAATGTCGAACACTTCAGTCTGCAAATGACTGACCAAACTTAAAAATAGTCACAATACAAAACATACAAAACCCAGTACATATAATCATCACTAGACCTACTAAAATGGTTTATTGATAATGAAAGTAGTATTTCAAATTTTTAGTCATGTCATAACTTGCATAAAAAACACATGAAGTACAAAATAACCTATAACGCATACATGCATATCTAAGGTGAATAAGCCATCAAGATGTGCGACTAATATGCATAACAGATACCTTCAATAAATGAAGAGGAGTACTTCTACACTGATACCATATGGTGACTACAAATCCAATAGAATTTTATTGATAAATCACAAACCTCTAGCAAATTGCTACAGATCAGGGCTCATATTTTCCAATGGCAGGCTAAAACAACAGCAACCTTCTAAATCAACGTCGAATCCTAGCAATAATTTCGAACACTACAGTCTACCTAAACTTATTGAGTTAGTACGTCTATATTAAAATATATCGAGTTGTTCTTGTAAAATCTAATAATCCTAATCATATCTAATTTTCATGTAACCCCCAAAAAAACGAATTCCTTATAAACTATAATAAAGTTTGTGAAATCACTTCTACTACTAAAACGATAATAAACAATAATAAACTACAAACCAAGCAACATGTCCACGCTAACCGGCAATCAATAGTTCCTCATCGATCAATTAAACTAATTACGTCACCCAATTTACCAAGCATTTTCTGGACACAGTCAATTCATCACAATACTACAATCATGATTGCAAGATAACAGATGGCAGCCGCACCGGCTGTTTTTTTTCCTATGCATCAGTAAAAATACTCTAAATATTGAAATAAAACAGTACCTAATATCCAACAAAAAATACCCCTGCATAATGGGAAAAGCATTAACATTACCAACCTTGTAACAAATCAAATCTTCAATAGCTATGGTATCCACGTCAATAATCGTAACAGGACTAAAGATACACATAAAATACATTATCCCCTGCTCTCTGTAAACATACAGCACCTAAAATACACACAATGTAACAACTAAACCCAACTATACGCTATGCGTGCTTATAACAGGTCGTCCTTCTCCCAGCGTCGACAATGTATCTGTTGCTAGCCCCTCTCCGTTGGGGTTTGTTCATGCCCATCATCGGTCCCCAGGTTTTCGCCAGGAACCTGGTTGACTGATGGTATAACCTCCATCTTTATAACAAATTTATTAGATCTATCGATATATATATACATATATAT
>SDVV010006658.1:0-13062 GCA_016164225.1 Gammarus roeselii
CCGCTGCTGCCGCTGCTGCCGCTGCTGCTGCTACCGCCGCTGCTGCCGCTGCTGCCGCTGCTGCCGCTGCTGCCGCTGCTGCCGCTGCTGCCGCTGCTACCTCTGCTGCCGCTGCTGCCGCTGCTGCCGATGCTGCCGCTGCTGCCGCTGCCGCCGCTGCTGCCGCTGCTGCCACTGTTGCTGCTGCTGCCACTTCTCCCATGCAGGGAGTGTGGGTCTGAGGGACTCTGATAATTCAATAAATTTGGTTGAGAACAAATGATTTAGTAGCATTCTGAAGGTAATTAGTTCGTTTATATTGATCTGCCCCTGATTACAGTGCCGTTCTGGTTGCGTTAAAAGGAGTAAGGTAGAAGCTAAGAAGTTACCTATATATCTATTCATTCTGTATTGAATACGTCTCAGAGACCATCTACATCATCAGTTCTTTGTACTATAGAACACATATGCAAACTTTGAAGAAAGTAAAAGCATTGTTAAAAGGAATGTCTGAAGTAACTGTATCTACCTACTTGATGTCTAAAAAACAGCATATAGGAATGAGTAAATTTACCTATCGACTAACAACTTTAAGCGGGAATAAATTATTAGTGTTATTCGGATTGGGTTTGAGCTTGTAATGGTACAGGGACTCGTGAATTTTAGGATCAGTTTCGTTTGAAGTGGAAGCTAAAATATCAAATTGTTGCTCGCAGACTCGAACATCACGCGACTCTGCATGAATGTGAACGGCTGAATGCGGAGGCCGGGGTAAGCAGATTTCCCGTACGACTTTTCCGTTCACAATGATCAGCAACTCTGGTGTAAGGTTGCGTGTGGTCATGCCAACATATGCAGATGCGCAACGCACACAACAAAACTTATAAGCCAGAGAAGATCGCATTTGCTTATGTAAACTGTCTTTGTACGAAAAAAAATAACAAATTTTTGAAACAATTCACTATTGTTAATGATATTCAGATGAACGTTGCAAAATATTTGGAGAAAAGTATATTGATTTCATGGGATGAGGTTTCTGATGAAGGTCCAAAATTTGGTATGCAACAATCGTCATTTCATGACTGGGAAAGATTCTCACTTGCGGAGTGAACTTGCTAGCGAGAAATTTCTTAATTTGTGAATTTATTATTATCATTGTCGGCAAAAAAGGCTTTCAGAATATCAAAATCTTCGTGTAGCTACTCATGAAAAATCTGAACATACCTTGTAACCCCTATTAATCAATGTTCTGATTACATTCAATTTAAACTTGATAGAATATAAACTGAAGAAACTTGTTCTTAAGCCAGTGAATGTGGGCTTACGGTAAACAGAGTTCTGAAATTTATTGTCACATTTAGTAACTAAACGCTCCAGGAGATAAATGCTGCCGATCTGTTAGATTTAAATAGTTAGCTTAATGATTGGGTGTTTAGAATTTAGGTAATCGAGAAATAATGGTATATGAGCCGGGTCTCGAAATAATAAAAACGTGTTGTCTACATATCTATTGCAGAATTCAGGTTTAAAATGATCGGGACAATCTGATAACCGCCTAGATTCAAGAAAACACATAAAGACATTGGCGAATGTTGGTCCTAACGGCAATCCCACTCCAAGGTCATCAATTTGCTTGGACAATTTTTCTCTTGAGATAAAGAGGGAGTTCATAACCGCAAGTTCTAAGAAATATTTGAACTGCTCACGGCTTAAACCAATTACCTGATCATCGTCACGTTCAAATAAGAGGCCCAGACAAATTTCAATAGTCCCTCTTAGAGGGATATTTGTAAATAAATTTTGAACATCAAAAGAAGCCATGACATAATTTTATGCGTTAGGGAAGAAGATTATTCTATCAACAAAAGTGTATGTGTTTTCGATAGTAAGATCATATGTTGTAAATGGATTCAAAATTGACACAATATACTTGGCTAAACTGAAACTGGGAGCACTGTATGCTGTAAAAATTTGACGAATTGAAATTTAGTTGAAAAGTCATTTTATGTGAATATTCGGCCACCCGTATAATATGCCAGGGCCAGAACCAAAGACATACAATTTAGAATAAATCCCGAATTCTCAATAGACATGTAGGCGACACGTTTCAATATCTCGAGACCTGGTTAATATACCATCATTTCTCCATTACCTAAATTCTAAACACCCAAACATTAAACTAACCATGAAAACTGACCAGAACGGCAGCATTTCTCTCCTGAATTGTTTTGCTACTAAATGTGACAACGAATTTTAGACCTCTGTATACCGTAAGCCCACATTCACTGGTTTATGACTTTTTTTCAGTAATTGTTCCATCAGGTTTAAATTGAATGCAATCAGAACATTGATTAATAGGGGTTACAAGATTTGTTCGGACTTTTCATACGTACACAAGGAGTTTGAAATTTTGGAAGCTTTTTTTGTCGACAATGGATTCTCGCTCTCATTAATAAATTCACATATTAATAAAGTTATCACTAGCAAGTTCACTCCACAAGTAAGTATCGTTTCCAAGTCAAGAAACATCTGTTGTTGCATACCATATTCTGGACCTTCATCTGAAACCTTATCTCATGAAATCAATATACTTTGCTCCAAATATTTTTTCAATGTAAATCTGCATATCATTATGGTGTATAGTTTCAAATTGGATTTTTTTCCGTACAAAGACAGTTTACCTAAGCAAATACGATCTTATCCGGTTCATAAATTTAGCTGTACGCGTTGCGCATCTGCGTATGTTGGCAAGACCACACGCAACCTTTAGACCAGAGTTGCTGATCATTGTGGACGGAGCTGTCGTACGGGAAACTTGCTTACCCCGGCCTCTGCATTCAGCCGTTCGCATTCATGCAGAGTCGTGTGATGTTCGGGTCTGCGAGCAGCAAATTTGATATTTTAGCTTCCACTTCAAACAAAACTGATATTAAAATTCTCGAGTCCCTGTGCATTTACAAGCTCAAACCCAATCTGAATAACACAAATAGTTCATACCCGCTTCATATTGTTAGTCGATAGGTAAATTTAGTTCCTTCATTTTAGCTATTGAGTAGGTAGGTACAGTTACTTCAGACGTTCCTTGTAGCAATGCTTGTACTTTCTTCCAAGTTTAGATGTGTGATCTAGGTTTCACAGAACTGCTGACGGAGCTGGTCTCTGAAACCTTTTCAATACAAAATGAATAGGTTTTTATGTATCATCTTTGCTTTTAATTTCTTTAGAGATTAGATCTGTTGGATCTTTCTGATGGCCAACTGAGGATGATGAGGTGGTAGAGAGCTAAGAAAAGTTTTCAGTGGCAGGGCGTTCCATGCTATTCGTTTTTATTTCATTTTGGGGATGAAATCTGAGTCAGTCAGGAGAATCAGGAGGAAAGGGAGGTAAGGGGTCGTCAGGATGGTCGACGATCATGTCATGGTGATCGCCATCGTCTGCCGGCTGGTAGGATGCAACCTTTCCAGACATGAGGCAACAGGGAAGCAAGCTTATTTATTTATTTGTGTTTTAGCACCAGTTTCCAATCGGTACAGAAAAATAACACTAACACGATTTCAAAATTTCTTTGCACTTTCGAGATACACTTTCTGGATTAAAGAGCAATGTTCCCACAAGACGCGTCGGTTTCTCAGCTTCCGTCGACTATCCCATATATTTAAATTGTGATGTTATACACTAATAGGGAATATACAAGGCTCACTATGATAATATTGATAACTACTCCAAATTTTTGAGTGATATTCTTATTAAATATATTTTAAGGAGAAGAAGACTCTTTTTGGCGGGGATCTACGTACAAATTTAATTCAGCAAAACTCACCAACCATCGATGCATTCAGAAATAGCATGAACTCACTCAATTTCGTTCATTTAATCACCAAGTCAACATGGCTTCCTCCACATGCCACTTCAGAGTCATCATTGATGGATCACTTTTTGACTAACTGTCTAACCATATGTAGAAGTGGGATGCTTGCTGTCGATATCACCGACCACTGTCCCACATTTGTTCATGTTCCAGTATACATGGACCTAAATAAAAAAACATTACACTTATTTTCCGGCCGCAGACGACTATAAGTCGAGTTTGAGCGGAGTTTCTGGTGCCAATTATGATCAGCCTGAGATACTGGATATCAATACTAAAACTGAAGCCTTCTGGAACAAAATAAATTCCTTTCATTGCGAATTCTCCTCTTAAAAAATAATACGTTCATGTTAAAAGATTACAGAAACCATGGTTGACAGAAAGGTTGTTAAATTTAATTAAACCCAAATCCAGGTATTTTAAGCTGAAAAAATTGGGGTTATGAGAACAGTAAATATAATAACTTCCTAGCGAAGGTACTGAGGAAGACAAAGAGTCTTACTATCGGTATGTATTCATCGATGTACAGAAATACCTGAAAAAACTGTCATCTATTAAAAACGGTGCTATATCAAAATTGTGGTGGAAGAGACATTAAATCGATTGTTGTCTGTCATCTTCCTGTGACAAGTGATCTTGAAATTGCGGAACATTTCAACACATTTTTCTCTAATGTAGAAATAGATCTGGATTAGAATGTACCTGTTAATTTGGAATCTCCGTTGCACCATGTAACCGTCTCGTCGCCAAACATGTTTTTATACGTGCTGCAACTATTGACGAGTGTGTACCGATAGTTTCTCGAATTAAAATATAAAGTACGATAAAAATTTGCTACCGGTGATGTTGCTCAAAATTACGAGGCATGCCCTGGTTCACCCAAACACTGGTTTAGTAGATGAATCGTTTACGTCAAGAATTTTTTTCCATATTGTTTAGAATTAGCGTGCATAACCCAAATATTCAAAGGAAGAGACTCGAAATATGTTCCATGTTATCGACCCATATCCGTTCTTCCTCTTCTTAATAAATTTCCGAACGATGGAAATGTGATAGGATAGTTAACTTGATGACCAACTGTTCTCTTATTTCTGCAAAACAGTTTTTTTGCGTAGAAAGTCCACTTTGGATGCAATTAAATCGCTTACAGTCTATTTATAGCTCCTTAAATGCCAAATACCACACCGATCGCGATATCCTCATAGCAAAATTAGACAAATATTCATTTAGGGGATTGTCTTGCAGTGTGTGAGTAGTATCGAATGTTCGTATTCGCAACATTCAACCATGAACATAGTCATCCCGCAGGTTTCTATTCTGAGTTCTTTACTCTTTGTATTATGTAAACGACTTACCTAACGTCTCATATAAGCTGACTACAATATTATTCACCGACGACACTTCATTATCTGTTTCTGATAAAAACTGCTACGACCATTTACAAATAACAAATGATGAACTGGCTGTAATAGGGAACTGGATGCGCGCTAACAGACTCTCTCTCAACGTTGAAAAAGCATTCATAATTCGCTTCACTAACAGGTCCCATCATGTAGTTGATGGTCTAAGCGATCCGTTTGAAAACCAACACTTACGTTTTCAGACGGGTGGCAAATTTCGGGGTGGGACCATGAATGAGCGTCTTTCTTTTGGGCAACACATTGACCATGTTTGTGCAAACGTCTCAAAGAAAGACTGGTTAGCTTGTATTACAATTTATTTTCCCTTTATCCCATTTACTGCAATATTGTATGGGGCAGCGCATGCCGTATTCATCTGGAAATATTGTTTCTGTTGCAGAAAAAGGTAGGCAGAATTATCACAGGCAAGGGATATTTGGATTACACCGATCCACTGTTTAAAAAAAATCATTTTATAAATAACAGATTTGCACTTTTTCCTACTGGCTATAGAAGACTTTAACAGGAATGCTCAACCAGAATTCGCGTACTAACAACACAATTATTCAACTTGAAAAAAACAGTGATCCAGTCCCTAATGTTAAGCGACGGGCAATAATCCAGCGATCACTGGCATATACTCGTCTATTAACTTTTTCTCTACTCTAGCTGGGGGAAACTGGTGTTGAGGAAATAAACTCGATCGAGCTTCGTAGTAGTTTATTTAACCAGGCTAGTTACGGAAATAAATTTAAGTTATGGTTCTTTTCACGAGCTAATACAATTTAGCACGTTATTGGGAAGTCAGCTGAGGGGGACAAGATTGGAGAGGGACGCGGACCAGATATGCACGGAGACGGTGAGGTTGAGTCTTCAAGTCTTCAAGTCCTCAAGTCCTCAAGTCTGAGGGCTCAGCAACATGCAGAGCTTATATACTGGGGAATAGGTCAGAACACCGCGGGGCGGATTGGAAAGCCAGATGGCTGAGCTTGTTTTGGGGCCACGGAGGAGACCGTTCTCTTGCGGGCACTTTGCAGGGAATCTGTGGCGGGCCAGGCAATCTACATGGTATTGTAACGCTTATCCTGATTAGACACGCATCTATATTAGCAGTTTTAGAGCCAGTACGTGCAGCTATATTTGACACTTTAGCACCGGAGGTGACAGTTGGGTTTCTAAGAGAAAGGCTGCAGACACAGGCTAGCAGCGGTTAGTTCCTTGTTAGGCGGTCCGTGACGAAGGCGCTAGTACACTTTATGGAGGTGCGGGCCGAAACACATTTATGGGTCGTTAATAATACTAAAAACGACACGGGGACTCGGCCGTGGGTCGGGTGCGAATAAACCTTAGGTGAAAACTACACAGTTCGTTCAACATCGTCCTACAGTGTGAAACTCTCTCCAATAAATTTAGGGCATTGCTCATCTTTACGGCATTTTAGGGCTGCCCTGATGCTGTACATTACTGAACAATATATTCTATAGTGTCTTACCTGGCATAGTGCCTTTAAGTATGATATTGTGTGAAATTTAATTTAATTGAACATTGTGTTGGTGTCGTACCTGGAACAGTTCTTGTATTGTAATCTAATTTGTCGTGAAACCCGAACTGGTGTAATGTGTATATGTGCGCCACTTTAATATCTGTATTCGTACCTGTGTTATGTGTAAGTGTATTGTAATTTCTGTTGGTTTATGATTAGTGTTCATTTGTTTGCTTGAAAAGCACTTTGAGTGCTTACATAAATGCTTGTACAGATGTTTTTGTAACTGCTTATTGTTTGTAAAATATGTTTTCAATTGAAAAAAAAAATTAATTTGAATATGAAATTCGATTTTAGAATCGACCATTTTTCAGTCATACAGGATACTGTTCTTACTTTGATAATTCCTTTCAAATTAAGACTTGATCAGGAGCACCTATTTCGAAATTTTCCGTAAGTGCTTCAAGCCCGCTCATAGTGAGAGATGATCCGCCTAGCATGTTGCCGGTGTAGTTCCTCATACGAAACAAACGTTGACGGTACTCGTACGATGGAATTTATTAGTAAAAATCTAGTGTATGATATGTTTCACATTTCATCCATGCTTTTTCTTAGATTTCGTTATTCGTTACCGTTTCTTCGCTTACCACCTATCATTGTTTCTTTACAACGTCCTTAAGTGTAGTCATCCCATGTTACTTGACTGATTTTCTCAGATCGTTTCGTTCCGAGTAACTGTGTGCCATGTTTTGAGCCACATCGGCAGCTGCAGGTAATATAGTTTTGCTTAGGAATGGTAATGTACGTATTACAAGACAAGCTATTGTTAAAAAAACATAAGCTCGATCCACCATCCTGGAAAGAGATGGTACCGCCAACACCGTCTCGTAGATCGATGGATACGGAATCAATAAAAATTCGCACTCATTTTTTACACATGATATGTGCAAGGTTAGCTAAACTAATAAGATTTAATCAAAGAAATAACGTCGGAGTATATGTTTATGTAACGTACTTCATCATTCACGAAGGACATGTTATCGCTTCTTGCTCCTTCACCTACATTATATTTGCATCTCGTTCCACGCATTTAATCAGCCGATCTCTCTCCATAAATTATTATTTTCCGTAGCTTCGGTATGTACGAATTGTGACATGTTATGAAGAAAAATCGTGAGGAACTTTATGCGTTGTGCGTCACTATCATATTCGAACAACTTTCCCTCTTCTCCAATGACTCGTTTTCTAACAAGATTTTTTTTGACATTTATCACTAGTTCGAAGATGTGTTTTTCCATTTTTTTGTCCGTGATATTTTTCCTAGGTACAAATAAGGCACTTGCATGCCTACACTTTCAGATTTAGTTACAAATTAAGCTAGATACAATCGAATGGTGTACTGTTCGTCGTGTCGTTTTATCTTGAACCAGTAATTAATGAATAAATCTACCAGTCCTACGTTCCACTCTCCGTGAAGCTGTATTGCTGGGCATATATTAATTTGGAATTTCATAGAAGGATTATTTTGGCACAATTGGCTACCATTCAATGTTGAGACGTAGATGTAAATATCGTCAGTTTCCTGCATGATGATATTCCAGCACCTGGTCTAACAACAAACAGACAACTTGTGTTAATAATTTCCCAATATAAACACAAACTAGATGGGAAAAAAATGAAACACATATTCAAAGTTTATAAGTTTATACTTTTTTTTTCTACAACCTGCAATACAATAAACATTGTGGGTTACAACATTGTTAATTCTAGAAACAAAAAAATACAGAATGAAACCTGAAAAAAAAGTTGTGCTTCTATCGTTAACATCAGTGCACTCGCCACAGATAACCTCATCGGGCTCACGTCTCTGCTAAGTTAAATCTATTTAGCATTGTCATCATGGTCTTCTATAATACATCGCTTCCTTTTTCAGAGATGGTAGTCTAAACTTCAATAGTTTGTTTGGGGATATCTGGATGCCCATAACTAAGAGTCGTGAATGTGTTGACATAGTATCGTTTAGTTTCATACCTACTAGGGCAGTTTTTGATAGTGAGTACAGTTTGAAGCTGGCATGCTTTTGC
Organism: Gammarus roeselii; assembly: GCA_016164225.1. NCBI lineage: Eukaryota > Metazoa > Arthropoda > Malacostraca > Amphipoda > Gammaridae > Gammarus > Gammarus roeselii. The sequence goes on from SDVV010006658.1 coordinate 8,815, forward strand.
ACGAATGTTGTGTATGATCTTAAAATTTGAGTATCATCTCTGGTTGCAAATATCTATTTTTTGTTCATGTTTGATTTTAGCTCGAGAACGGATATTGGCACTTTTTGAAGTCGATTTTGTTGGAGTCAGTTAAGGAAAATGCTGTAGCATTTTTGTTGTTGACAGGATTTTTGCTGGATAATCGTTTACTATATCGCCTTTTAGTAGTCCTAGTTGACTTTTCCGAGACTCATAGTACAAGGAATATTCTTTTGGGTAGTTGAAAGTCCTTTTATTCATGCAGGGGAGATTTGCTCATTTGATTTCGTTATCGTCCACACTTTTGAATTCAGTTACAACGAGTTAGTATAGGAACATTTGAGCAGGACGTTGTCACCGTAATTTGATTTTTGAGTATCATAGAAGGAACTGCCAATTTTTTGATTTGGTTTTCTCATGAACTTGGAAACCGACTTGAAGTGGGTGTGCCATTTTGATATTTCTCTGTTCCGAGATCGATACGACGATTTCCTCACTGATGGGTGAGCATTTTTTAAGATGTGGACTAGCGGCAAATTTTAGGAACTCGTTGATTGTACACACGACTTCGGCCTGTAGATTTTCATTGAGAGGATTAAACGGGGATTTGTCATATATACGATTCGACATCAGTTTATATAATGTTTCTTTTATTTTAAATTGCTGGAACGGGGATTTTGTTTAATTCGAAAAATTATAAGAACTTTGGTTGTTTCTAAAGTTCATAGAAGCGGGGGTCTTGTTTAATTCGAAAAACTGTATGAACCTGGTAACTTCCAGTCATTGCCTGAGGAGTTCCTGTAGAAATTCAACCGCTATGAAGTAGTCAGTCTGCGCTAAGTGACTAGCTATAAGCTTTCGTTCTTCTCATTGTCTGTTTTTATGATGGGTTGACCCTTCCTAGAGTTGTTTTGTGAATTGTGTAACGTCGTGATGCAACAGTAACGGCAACTCCTCCGTTTTCCGAGCAACTTCGGCTTCCATACAAACAATGTACGTATATTCGCCTGCACAGTCAACGTTTTTCAAGTTAAAACATTCAATTTCTTCTGGTTTTAGTTCATAAACTTCTGAGTATCTCTGCATTTATACTGTAAAGTCCAATTATACTGTAAAGTCCAAAAGTGCTGCTGCTGACACAGTTTGAATGGGATCAACATTTGTAGATCGTTTACTATTTATAAGACCTTCATTTAAAGTCAATTCCTCCCCCCCCCCTTGTATTTCTAAGTAAGAATTAGATCGAGATCTTTTACCAGCTTCAGTTTCATCTTGCCTTCTTAGAGAGCAGCATGCTTTGCGCCGGACGCACTCACGAAATGAATGGAGTCAAGAGTGTAGTTGCACACCACTCGTTTACTAAAATTTTGAAAGATTTGAGTCAGTAGCAGAGTTGCAATTAGACGACAGATTGTCATGAAATCACGCATACTCTTACGTTTGGCTACTTTCCATATCTCAACGACTTCGGCATAATTAGAGTCTGATATAGCCCCCCGCCCCTCTTTAAGTTGACTATAAAACTCTTGTTACGGTGGAATCTCTGTTTGGTCCAACACAGAATCGGAGGTAGCTACGAGTAGCTATTTCAAAAACACGGTAACTGTAGCCGAGGCTAACTAGATGACTTTTGAGGAGTGGCATTTCATGACCGCGTTGTTTAAGGCTGTTGGCAAGACTGTATTAACTTGAGTTGGGGAACGAAAATTAATCTTTAAATTTCCCGCCAGAATTGCCTGTGTCTTCCTTTTATTTTACCGAGATGCTGAAAATTTTGTATGACTGCTTCGATAAAACTTTGATGTTAGAAAACGTTTCGCCGTCCAGACCTCTCAGAATGAACCGCTTGTCATAGTTGAACGGGTTGTGGGCCACACACAATATAAACTTCAACTTCTTGATGATCCAGAAGATCAAACTAAGCACAATGCAGAGATGTAGTTAACAGACATCACATCTCCATCAGACCCAAAAACACCAGGTTCGTTGTGGTTATGATGTTGGACTTTTTTTCCATCATCTCCAAATTTGTCGCTACACGACTGACAAGATTTCTGTTTACAATATATTTATAGATATTTCATGACTAAATGAGGTGTTTTGTGTAATGGTGATGTTCCCAGGTACCAATGCTAATCTAACAAAAGCTACTTAGCAAGGTCCGTCTCCATTTCATCGAGTGGAGCTGAGGTTGAATCTACAATTCTATGTGCTACGATTTTATTTTATCTATTGACTATAACATGACTAAAACTGCACAATTGATGAAGGTTGACCACATTTCCTTACTTCGTTTTAGGCTCATGAATGCTTTCGCAATCATAGTAGGCAACAACGTGTGGTTGAACTGTAGCATGTATTGCCGAGGTAGATACATTTCATCTTCTCGTGGCATACTAATGTTTTGCATGCCTACACTTGCTGAACACAATTTCACGAGATCTTTGGCTTTAGTTTCACTCATAATCTGCACTCAAAATGAAGAGAAAAATTGTCCCTAAAAGTCGTATATCTAAAGGTTTTCACGAACGATGAGAAGCATGGAATGAGAGCTACATTGTTGGCATATAGGATCTGAAAAAGGTGTACTGTGCGCTCGTCGTTAACGTCTAAACTCCCCTGCAAATATTAACTAACTCGTAACTTTCCTTCATTTTGGTAATCTGATACAGCCTTATATTCAAACCGCAATCTTTTTCTATAAGAGTAAAGTCTTCCAGAGCAACAAGTTTGTTCAAGGCTAGTCGTGGAAAATTTAAGTTCGCGTCTCTCTAAGGCAGATAAGTAAATTCCAACTCCCGTTCAATGGAAAGAAAATGACCGTTTCCTTTCCAATGAATGTCTACAATTAAACTCGTGACTACACAGGTATTTTTTTGGCTTTGATATTTACGATGTGGTAGTGCCCGGGAATTTTATTTTGGTCAAGGATAATCATCACCCATACTTTATTTTCACTAACCCTTGTTATGTAGAATTTAAGCTCTCCCTCCTACCTCCTCCCTCATACCTCCTCCCTCCTACCTTCTACCTCCAGCCTCCTCCCTCCTACCCACTACCTCTTCCTTCCTTTTTTCTGTTCTATTTGCAAGTCTACCCCAAGTTCATCAGTAAATTTACTAGGCATGTTTTTTTTATTAGAAAGACGCAATTTGTGGCCTGTATTAATTTTTTTTTCGCTAACACCCCACCTTTAACTAGCCTGAACATTTGTGTAATTAGTGTATTCTGTAATATTTGGAATTGGTCTAATTTCAGGGCAGCATGCTCTCCCCAGAAAAAATGTCGTGAAAAATAATCTCACATGACGGACCAACAGTATACTGAGGCAACGCCTACGATGACTCCAAAGACAGTGTAAAAGACGGATCAGCTGTAAACTGACCCAATGATGGATCCAACGGCATACCCAACGACGAAACCGAAGACGGGAGAGCAATTGACTGTGCCGAAAACGTAGTCGAAGACGTGGCCGAAGTCGGATTATCCCTATACTGAGCCAAAGATGTAGCCGAAGACTGAGCTAAAGACATAGTCGAGAACAGAGTCAAAAATTGGTTAGTAGACTGCGATCCGCACTGCCACCAGTCCTACGAAGACGGACTGAGGGCAGTGCGTTTTAGGCTCGCGCAAGGTTTCGGCCTTGAGGGGCAAATCATGCACAAGCTGCACCATTCACCGATTTATATATCAGCGTACGGCAACTTGGATAAACATCAACGGAAAAAAAATGGTTGCCGTACGCTGCTAGATATACGATGCTATCAATCATCTTGGGCTATGGCGCAGTAAACAAGATATAACCTGTTGCCCGCCGCCGGCTGAAGCGGTGGGGGTGGGGTGACGGTTATGTTTCCAGCACGGAACAGCTCCATGTAGGGTGACGGGCCTGTTTGAATAAATCTTGCTGCTGCTGGCCAAACTTACATTGAATAAAATCAGGAGCGGAGAAGAATGATTGCTCCTGCCTACCTGAGTCTGTTATGTACGGGCGAACACTCCTCCTCCGCTTCAGATCTTATTCAGTACGAGTTTGGCCAGCAGCATCACGATTTATTCAAACAGGCCCGTCACCCTACATGGAGCTGTTCCGTGCAGGAAATTTAACTGTCACCTACAGCTGCTCCATCCAGAGGTTCGCGTTCTTTTGAAGATAATAGATTTGTATCGGGAACACAAACGGCATTTAAATTCCTCTTAAACATTTTGTAGACGAAGGAACATGTATCA
>SDVV010006659.1:0-18282 GCA_016164225.1 Gammarus roeselii
CACATCCAGAGCTACTGTGAAGCAATAATTCTTGATAGATCTCTCGCGTTTGGTGCTAAAAGAACATCGACTCTAATTGACTTTGAAATCACCTTAATCTAGTCTTATAATTGATCCCTGGTGTTCTGTTGCTGAGAGCCTGTAAAGAGCAGGCCTTGCATAATGTTCACTTTGTTGCAGATCTTCCTGCTGCTCTTCCCTGTGTTTACGCTGAGCACAAACTTCCCCATTATTGCCATCACGCTCCGTAACAACCTAAAAGGTCAGTGCTGTGTTGAGTGAATGACAGTGAGCATGTTATATACCTAGCTGACTATCTGTCATGAAGTCATGTTATGCTAAGTGGTAAAATTTATATTGTCGCTCTCGGAACACTTCCATCAGACAGGCACGTTGAAAAATCTCTTTATCAAGATGATTTATTGATTCATGCTGCGTGAGACGTTTCCTTGAGCGTACAATCACGACCAAGTGTCCACGAACTAACCCCAACTCGCGCGCTCTTCCAGGTCTGATGCTCCGCGTGACGCGTTGCTACAGTTTCTATCCAAGCATGTACGACCTAACATTAACTTTCGCCTTTCTTACAGTTCTATTGCTCTGTGAGATGCGTCACTACAGCTTCTATCCGAACATGTACGAACTAACCCAACCCCTGCTCTGTTCCAGGTCTGATGCTACGCGGAACACATCTCTACAGCTTTTATGCAAACATGGGAGACCTAACCCAATCCCTGCTCTCTTCCAGGTCTGATGCTACGCGAAACACATCTCTACAGCTTTTATGCAAATATGTACGACCTAACCCAACCCCCGCTCTCTTCCAGATCTGATGCTCCGCGAAACACATCTCTACAGCTTATATGCAAACACGTACGACCTAACCCAACCCCTGCTCTCTTCCAGGTCTGATGCTACGCGAAACACATCTCAACAGCTCTTATGCAAACATGTACGAACTAACCCAACCCCTGCTCTGTTCCAGGTCTGATGCAACGCGAAACACATCTCTACAGCTTTTATGCAAACATGTACGACCTAACCCAATCCTCGGTCTCTTTTAGGTCTGATGCTACGCGAAACACATCTCTACAGCTTTTATACAAACATGTACGATCTAACCCAACCCCCGCTCTCTTCCAGGTCTGATGCCACGCGAAACATCTCTACAGCTTTTATGCAAATATGTACGACCTAACCCAACCCCCGCTCTCTTCCAGGTCTGATGCTACGCGAAACACATCTCTACAGCTTTTATGCAAACATGTACGACGTAACCCAACCCCCGCTCTCTGCCAGGTCTGATGCTACGCGAAACACATCTCTTCAGCTTTTATGCAAACATGTACGACCTAACCACAATCCCCGCTCTCTTCCAGGTCTGATGCTTCGCGAGACGCGGCGCTACAGCTTCTTCACGACGCGGCTCCTGTTTCCGCTTTTGGCCATTATCCCGCCCACTATCGTGGGGCTCGTCACTAGCAACGTGGAGTTCCTAGTGGGGGTCACTGGGGCCTATGCGGGCTCTATCATCCAGGTTGGTGAGGGCAGGACTAGCAGGCTAAAGTCTACACCTAAGTTGTATATTTGCATGTATCAAAACAGCTCTAACGCTTGAGTTACCCTTCTAACATCTTGGCAATCGTTCTCTGCCTTGTTATGTCTACTTGTGTGCCCCTGACTTCCAGACCAAAACATTAGCAAGTATAAAATATTGCAACGCAGGAAATCTCACAGCGCAAACATTTTTAAGTTGTTGCCTGCCTTGTAGCCGGGGCGTTAGAATCTTGCTACCGTATCCACCGCGTGTCGTAGAAGGTGACTAAAAGGGCGCCCCGTAGCCGGGTGTAGAATCGTTCTACCGTAACCCCTGCTTGTCGTAAAAGGCGAGTAAAAGGGGCGGGGCGATGGGGCTAGGAATTCCTTTCTCTGTAAGACCCTCCTCAAAGACGGCAAGACGAGCGGGGGGAGGAGAGGCTCACGCCTCTCCGAACCCTATTGGTAGGGTCGCTGAGTGTGCGTGGCTGTAGTACGAACGAGGTAAAGAGGAGAGAGATTTGTGAGATGTTTGTGAGGAGGAAGTTAGATCTGTTGGCGCTGAGTGAGACTAAGTCGGAGGGTAAGGCGCATGTGAGTTTGGAGTGGTATGTGGAAGAAAGTCTGGTGTGGAAAAAGGTTGGGCACGAGTGGTGTGGTTTTGATATTGAGTGATCAGTTGGCTAGTAGCGTTACCGAATGGAAACAGGTGTCCTCAAGATTGATGTGGGTGAAAGCTAAGTTAGGCGTAGAAAGATGGGCATTTGTGTGGGCTTACGGACCTGGCAGTGGGAGGAGTGAAGAGGAGAGGGAGTAATTCTGGACTGACCTGAGTGAGTGTATTGAGAGTTTTGGAGGTCATTTCAATGTAGTTGTACTGGGTGATCTTGATGCGAGAGTTGGAGATCTAGTGGGGGAGAATGTGATAGGGAGGTATGGCGTTCCCGGTAGAAATGACAGTGGAGAAAACCTGATAGGTCTGTGTATGGAGCAGGATTTGGTGGTCGGGAACAGTTGGTTCAAGAAGCGAAATATCCACAAGTACACGTGGGTAAGGATGGCCTGTGGTGCATTGGTGAGAGAGCGCTGATGGATTTTGTTCTGATATCGAGGAGAGTGGTGGGGAGGCTGTTGGATGTGCGGGTGTTGAGAGAGGAGGGTGGAGGAGTATCTGACCATCTGCTGGTGGAAGGTAGATTAGGAGCGGAGCAGAAGTGGAAAAGATTAGATTAGAGTGTCAAGGCTTTCTAGTGCACTGGAGTCAATGTCCGTTTGGCACCGAACGTCAAACCAGCAGCCAGTGCTGCATCAAGTCATCGACAAATCATCCTCAGTCTCCGGAATTGTTTCGACTCACGGCATGCTTAGGTCACTACTGTTTATAGGGATATAGAGAGAGGTCACAAATGTGTCCTACTCAAAGTGAGCAAAGAAAACGGTGGTCTTCCGGGATGGAGGAGTTTATTGGTTCGTAAGATTAAGTATGATCAATCCACAACAGATAAGATTTCAGTTAGGAGGCCGGTTTCTTGGAGGTAGCTGAGAAATGGTTCCGCACTGAACTGTCTCTGAGGGAACTCAGTAAGCATTAGGCGATGTAAATTAGGAAGGTCCAGGAACCGGCTCCTGGGGAAGTATGTGCGCCGACATTCTGTCCATGTGGGGCTTTCTGTCAAGTCATGGGCTATTGTAAGAGGGGCTAGACAGTCCATGCAGTAAGGAGGTGGCGACGCCTCCATTAGGTGTCAGTGCGTTAGTCTGCTATGTCCTATTCTCAATCGGCATAGAGTTACCTTAGTCCGTCGAGATCGGTTGCTTGATGAGACCCAGGGTATGGGTGTGTCTTTGATAGTTAGCAATTTATTTCTCATAGGAACATCAGACCATTCCAAACGAGGTGAAGCGGTAGGTGAGGTGAGCCAAAAGGGACGCTGATGCCAGGTGGGGCAGACGGTTGTGCCAGAATTCTGAAAAGAACAAAAAGATGTTCTGTAATGAGGTGAAGAAGGTGAGAAGGGGAGAGACCGGAAAGGAGGAATTGGTGAAAGATGAAAATGGCAGTTGTTGTTGGAAAGTGGTGCTACGGAAGACGTGGGCTGAGTATGTTGATGAGTTGTTGAATGTCGAGGATCACAGAGAGGCTGACATGTTGCTGTGGGTGGTGGCGCTCGGATGCCAGTTTTGGGAGAAAGACTTGTTGCGGACATTACCAGGGAAGAGGTGCAGGAGGCGGTGTAGTTGATGTAAGCAGGGAAAGCCCCTGGTTTGGATGGCGTTGCGACCGAGTGCCCGAAGAAGGGTGGACTAACGATTGTCGAATGGTTGGTGAGGTTACTGAACTTGTGTTTTGTGGCAGGCGCGGTACCGAGTGAGTGGCCCAGTCCCTGCATTGTTCCGTTGTATAAGGGCAAAGGAGATAAAAATTAATGCTGAAACTCGAGAGGTAGTCAGTTTTGTGTGGTTGGTAAGTTGTACGGGAGAGTGCTGATCAAAAGGATTAGAGACTGTACGGACTGCGTAATTGGAGAGGAACAGTGTGGCTCTAGGAGTGGTAGAGGGTGTGCCGGTCAGATTTCTGCAGTGAGACAGGTCTGTGAGAAGTACCTTGCAAAAATGTAGGATGTGTTCTGGGCCTACATGGATCTGTTGAAGGCATGCGACAGGATTGGCAGGGAAGAGATGTGGAGGGTGTTGCCTCTGTATTGAGTGGGCGGACATCTGTTGCAAGCGGTGCAGAGTTTCTATGTTGGCAGCCGAGCATGTGTCAGAGTGGGAAGCGAGGTGAGTGATTGGTTCATAGTGAAAGTGGGACTGAGACAAGGCTGCGTGATGTCTCTCTGGCTGTTCAACCTCTATATGGATGGAGTGGTCAGGGAGGTGAACGCGAGTGTGCTGGGTCGTGGCATGGAACTGTTGGAAGCCGATGAACGGATTTGGCAGTTGAGCCAGTTGCTATTTTCGGATGATACGGCCTTGGTTGCGGATTCAGAGGAGAAACTATGTAGGCTAGTGTCTGAGTTTGGTAGAGTGTGTGAGAGGAGGAAGCCTCGAGTGAACGTGAGTAAAAGTAAAGTAATGAGATGCTCGATAACTGTCGATGCTAGCAAAATTAGTGTCCCTCTAAATGGAGAGTTCGTGGAGGAAGTTCAGTGTTCTAAGTATCTGGGCTCCCATGTGGAGATGACTGAACTAGTGGAAACTGAAGTGAAGGTGCGAGTGAAGGAGGGGTGTAAAGGGATGGGTGCACTGAAGAGTGTAATGAGCTGTAAGATGTTGGGATGGAAGCAAAGAGAAGGCTGTGTGAGGGTGTTGTTGTCCCAACTGTGCTCGATGGATCTGAGACTTGGGAGGTGAGAGCAGAGGTGAGAAGAAGGTTGAATGTTTTCGAGATGAAATGTTTGAGGAGCATGACTGGAGTAACGCTGAGAGACCGGATCACCAATGATGTGGTTTGAAGCAGAACAGGGATGGTGAAGAAATTGAAGGACTGAGTAGATTCGCGTGTTCTGAGATGGTTCGGGCACATGAAGAGGATGGATGAAGGGAGATCGGTAAAAAGGGTGATGAATGCGGAGGCGAGTGGTTGCAGGCCTAGAGGTAGACCGAAGTTTGGGTGGATGGATGGTGCGAAGCAGGCGTTAGGAAGGTGAGACATGAATGTGGAAGTAGCGAGAGAGCGGGCTATGAGCAGGCGTGAGTGGAGAGTGGTTGTGAATGGTGGATTTTGACGCTGCCCTGATGTGCTTTCCCGCCCTTGGCATCACGTTGTCGAGATGTTCGTGGGTGGGGGGGGGGCAGCTATTATGACGCGGCGGGGGTAAACCAGGGAAAACTGTCGGGCCCTGTTGCTGACAACGGATCCTCGGACCGCACTCGTGACCCAGAGTGTGTGTTGCGGGGTTACCGGCCGGACCCTTTATCACAAAAGGACTAAGGTGTGTGAGTGTGAGCGTATGAGGGTGTGAGGTGCGCCTTGCCGTCGGCCACCCCTCTTTTCTGGGGGATGTGGCCTAGTGTCTGTATCAAAACATTGGCCCGTTTCCCCCTCCCTAAAGCTATTGGTTCACGGTTCGCACAGGTCACGATCCAACCGGGTTGGTGAACACCCTTCTTTCCTTTGGTACCGTTTTACTCTTCACTATCTCTCCTTCTCTACCCTTTCCTGGTCATGCTTTCACCTTGTTCACTCCTTTTACCTCGTTTGTTTTGTTGAAATTGCCTTAACTTATCACTCTTCTTCTTTCGACAACTTTACCCCATAGTTTTTTTACTTCTCTGTCTGTTTGTTGCTGTTTTTTTTTCTTTATTCATTTTTTTTTACTTATTTATTTTTGTCGCTTTTTTTTTTACTTCTCTCTCATTTTGGTGCTGTTTTTTCTTCATGCATGTTTTCTTAAATCTATACTCACCAACTGTCAAGGTGGCCAAAGTAGCAAAGTTTACGTCGTACCACACTATAAATGATATGACTGCATCAAACCTCAGCGATATTGTGGATCGGGGGGTGGGACAACCTTTAGCGAACCTGTTGCTGGGGTAGAGCTGTTGGAAGGTCCTGCTTAACCGTCGGAATATTAGGTTTGCAGGGAAAATGAACCTCACGTAGCTCACATGTGGTGCTCGTTGGAAGAGCCAGAAAACACTTGCTTTATGCGCTCCGTGGTGGGCGTAGGCATGGTGAGGGCGCTGCTTGGAGCTCTCATGGATTCCTTGCCTGAAACTCAGCAAATGTTGACGACCCAGACTTCTCCATTGGACAACTCTTTTGAACAACGGCTATAACAACAACGGCAACGGTTACCGCATGATGATGACGTACCAGCGTCACCATCTGGCGGACGCTCTTCAACACCGCCATCACCCGGCGGTCGCGCCCAAACAGTGGACATAAACCCCCTCCATCCCAGGCTGCCTGATGGAGAGATGATTGGTCAACAGCGGCCTTTCCCCACTTCTTGTGGGGTAGACTTTGGAAACAAGACACGCTACCGTGACGCGGGTGCGGTACATGCTGCTCCCGGACGAAAGCACGAGAGAAGCCGCCGCAATCGTGTACGATCCCATGAACGGTACGTTGAAAACCAGAAAATACTTGATTTTTTTTTCAAAATAAAAAGTACACCAAGTTCTTCACCGTCAAAGCAATCTAGGGAGAAAACCTGGCCGATTCTGAAACTATACAAGCTAATCGACAACTCCGCGCTGCACTGGGGGGACCTTTCGAAGCGCATCAGTGAGCTTAAGAGGGGCTCCCTCCTGGTGGAGGTGAAAGATGAGGAGCAAAGTAGGAACATTCAAAACCTAAATTAACTAACTAATATTCCTGTATAAAGTTGATGAGCACCCTACTCTCAACACGATATAAGGAACTATGTATTATAAAAACAGACCAAACCACTCGCGGATCAGCAAGTAACCAAGATATACAGAGTGAAACGTCGGCGAAGCAGAGTTGAGGAGTCCACTGGTGTCTACATCCTCATCTTCAAGCTCTGTTCTATGTCCCCTGATGTCCACATTGACTGGACACAGTGCTCGGTTCGAGAATACATCCCTTATCCCAGACGCTGTAACACAGCCAAAAGTTTGGTTGTGGAAGTGATGCCTGCCGATTGAGGAACATACAAAGTACATGCTTCCGCTGTGGTAAGGACGCACATGGCCACAATTGTGACCGACCTGCTAATTGCGCCGACTGTTTAGAGGACCATTCTGCGTCATCACGCGAATGCTTCTAATACAGACTCGAAAAGGAGATACTCTCTGTTCAAGCTAGAGAACGCCTTTTCTACCCCGAAGCCAAGAGACAAGTAACCGCCAAATATATCCGCCCGCTTGCAAGCTTTGCTGCAGTGACAGCGGGAACACCTGTAACCAAGGTTCCTTCTAACCAACAACATAATGCCTTTCATCCTCCTCGAAATAGAGGAAGCTCACGATGACAGTCATCTGAATTGTCAACTGCCAACTCCGTTCATTTGCTCCTAACAACTCAATACCTCGACCCATCACACTCGTGCTCACCTCCCTGACCACTTCATCCATGTAGAGATGGAACAACCTGGGAGACAACGCAACTATGTCTCTGTCCCACTTTCACTAAAAACTAAGCACTCACCTATCTCCCTACTCAGACATATGCTCTGCTGCCAACACAGAAACTCTGTACCGCCCTCAATAAACTCTATTCATACACAACACCATCCATAACGCCTCTCTGTCGAAACTATTGCAGGTCTTTTTCAGATCCATGAAGGCTCAGAACACATAATTCCCCTTTGCTAGGTACTTTTTGTAGACCTGTTTATCGCGTTTGATCTGCACACCGCATGCAACTTCTAAAGCAACACTTTTCTTCGCCGATTGCATCGCCCTGACTCTCAAATTCTTCTGAGTAGCACTATGCCTTAAAACTTACCCAACACACACAAGAAAATGATGACTCGTGAGTTGCTGCATTCCTTTGTAACTTCTTGCTCTTATACAACGGACCAATACAAGCACTGCGCCGCACAATCGGCTCCACGCCGGACACCAAATGCAGATTTCATAGCTCACCAATCATTAAACTACCGGTACTCCACCTCTCATGAGACACTCGGTCGCAACGTCGTCCAGACCAGAGACCTTCCCTGCTATCATCACCTCCGCAACAGTTCTTGCTTTCAAAACCGTCCTCCGTGCACCACCATCCGCTGCAACAATGTCAGCCTCTTTGACATCATCAACATTCCAACACTCCTCAAAGCACTCAACCCACTTCTTGCGTACATCACCACTCTCCCTCTTAGCTTTCCTCACCCAGTGCTGCTCCTTAATTTGCTTCTCTCCATAATGGTCGTAGGCGACTCACGGCCTTGCTTGCAACCACTCTCCAAACTCTCTCCTCTTGTGCGCTTCGTCAATTTAACCTCATCGTTCCTCCAATCGTAGCCCTTTCTCCTACACCGACGCACACCATACACATATCTTGCACATCGCGGCGCCGCATCTCTGAATATCTCATATTCTTTCTAAACATTTCCCATGCCTTGCCCTCTCACAATGTCATATTCCTCCTTTAACGTCTGCTGGAACACCTCAGATCTGCTTGCCACATAGAGTTCTCTCACCTTCCGTACTTCTCTTCGTCCTCTCACTCTTTTGTCCCCCGTTCACCCCTGCTCCATTCTCAATCATCCTTCCATCTGTAGATGATTGAACAATCCTCTTCCCTCCCCTCACAACACCAGAACATCGAACAGCCTCCGAATCACTGGGGAGGAGGTACTGGTCCCCAGTACCACCATGTAGTATTGACCTTGACTTTTAACGCACTAATTCAGGCTAATCTAATACTGCTCCAACTCCTCCCCATTCCTCTCGCTACCTGGTCCACCAACACTCACAAACGCCGTTTTCCTAAATATAACTCCACCACTGTCTGACCATAGAGGCAATACGGCCCTACAAAGTCACCCAGTGGATGTGGCGGAGTTGCGGTTGCCCAGGGATGACAGGGTTCATCTGTCGTGGCTGAGGTGCGGGCACTGCACGACCCTTCAGTAATAACGATCGTCAGTAATAACGCCCTAACGATCTGTGCCTGCGGTGCTGGGGCGCGCTTAATTTTGTCGAGCACGTCATGACGTCGTGCCTAGCCAATCAACATTTCGCCTCTCTGAAAATAGGGTTGTGTTGGAGCGAGTAATTCACAGAGGAAGTAATCCACAGCCACTTCGCTCCGCCCGTCTTTGTCGCCTCTTACGACTCGAAGAGGTACGCTAGCAGTATTCTAACTCACGGTCACAAGAGTTTTCAGCTTTTGACGTGCAACATTAACCCGTACGAACGTAAATAAACAATATAACAATTATTTCGTCTACTTTTGTAAGAAGTTATTGAGGCTAGTGTTGAAGTTTGGCAGAGTTGGTAAAAGTAAAGTAATGAGATGAAGGATTGTCGATGCCAGAGGAATCAGTGTCTGCCCAAGTGGAGAAGACTGTACTAGTGGAAACGGAGGTGATATTTGGAGTGAAGTAAGGGTGTAAACTGAGGGGTGTACTGAGGTGTGTAATGAGCTTTAGGACATGGAAAATAGAATCAAGGCGAGGGTTGTATGAGACCTTACTCCTGACCCATAATGTGTGGGTGGGGGGTCGTGGCCGGACTTTTAGTACTAGAGCTCTATGTTTTGGTTAGTGTGAGAGTGCGTGAGAGGAGTGTGAGGTGCGTCTTGCCGTCGGCCACTTTTTGTTTCTTCAACTGTTGATGTAACGTCAGTTACAGTATATTGCCGCTCTAGTTCGCGTTTGCAGAAAAAGTATTTCATGAAAATTTTTGCATTGCATAGTTAATGGCACATATTGACTCGTTTACTTGAACGTTATCTTTAGCAATCAAAGTATAATTTTAGTAGCAGTATAACGTCTCTTCAACGCATTTGTTGACGTTGAAGCAAATGTTCCAGAAATTACTTGTATTTTTGCACGGTTTAGGGTTGTTTGTTGTTTAAAAATAACACACCCCATCCCTCTCCTCTCCGCCCTTTGCAGTATGTAGTGCCTGCCACTTTAGTGTACAGCGCCCGTAAGAAGACGCTTCAGCGGATTGGGATGGGTGTCCGCAACCCATTCACCTCTCCAATCAGATCCAACTGGTGCCTCTACATGATTGCCTCCTGGGCGCTCATCTGCTGGATATTCGTCTCAGTCTATCTGCTGCAGCCGGAGATATAGTACATAGAGGCCCTAGGGTGCTAAAACTATTCAAGGCTTGTTGCCCTAATTTATGCGCCTGCAGACGTGGTGTGTGCTGTCACAGTGATAATGACGAGTTAGTCCGCCGTGAGGAGGTGCTCGGAGGCGCTTGTACGAGGCTGCTACATGGAATAGGTTAAATGTTAATTGGAAGGCTTGAACCAAGAAGGATGAACTGGATTACGTGACCAATCTATTTATCTTGCCATGTTGATGAAACTTCTTGTACTTAACATGTAGGCCATCAGACGTGCGATGTTAGTGAGTTCATTTGCATGTCTGTGCAATACTGGACTGATAAAACTAGCCTCTTCATCCTCTTGTGCATTACTAGACTGATAAAACCAGCCCTTTCATCCTCTACATCTCAGTCTACCTCACCATCAGTTATTGTTTTTTATGCCGCTAGATGTCTCATACTGGAAGTATTCTTTCGGGCGAATCTTTGGCCGCCGTAACGGTTCTTTGTTTGTTCTGCCCCTTGACATCATGTCAAACTGAGGTCCACCAGCGGTAATTCTAGAAGCAATTCGTATCAGAATTTCTAGTTGTCAATTGTAATTTTGCACAATTAAGACTATTCTCCAGCTCTTGTCGAAGATTGTTTGTAAATGCGTGGGAGGAGGGTGAGGTGCGGCTTGCTGTCAGTCACGCCCCCTTCTTGAGGAATGTGGCCTTGCGTCTGTATCTCTATTTTAAGAGGACGTCCGGGAGTTTCGTCATGAGTCTGCATAAATTGTAACCTCGAATAGAGACTCCAGCTATGGTCGGCAGCATAAGGCACTAAGCAATTGATTTGTTGGACAATACCCATGGTAAGATTACCCAATTCTACCATAGCAGTGGACCTCACTTCCAAAGGTTTCAGCGGTGCCTCCTCATCCAACACGCTTTGTAGGCATGCATCAATAGGAATGGCTGTGGTGTCGGATAATATCTCGCTGTATTACTCACGGTTAGTGTAAATAATAATGCCTATTTTGTATGCGTTTTGAATGAATTTATAATCTTGCGTCTTCCCTAATTTGATGTTTTTTTAACGTTTTTGTTAGCTTGACAATTGCTTTATAAATGCGGCAATTGGGCTGACATAGATGATGCGTGATATTTTACTGCAGGGCGCTTAGGTTCGCGGGCCGCACAGAGTCACGGTTCAACCGGGGCGGGGGGGAAACACCCTTATTTCCCTTCAGACTCCCCTCTTCTTCACCCTTCACTCTAATTTTTCCACCTTCTCGCTGATTGTCCTAAAATTGGCCGCCGTGGTCAGGTTTTGGTTGGGAAATTAGGATTGTCCATGGGTAGGGTAAGATTTTGGAAAGGGTCAAGTTTTACAACAGATGAAGCTGTTTGTTAAGAAAAATATTGATTTTTAAGTAAAAAATAGTTATGTCAAAAGTATGTCCTACATCCTTGCCTAAGGCAAGTTTTAAAGTGCCAGTACAGTAAAAAATAGCCTACGTTGTACATATTAGCTTCTTCATGGTAATGCATTTATAATTTTGAACTACTTTGAGTAAGTTGTTGGTTCATTTACCATCTGCCCCTGACACGCTCTAATGATAAGCATCAACACAAACCGAATTGTGGCGTCATTTGTCATGAAACAGTCGATTGGATTAACAGTTTGCCTCGCACAGCCAATCAAGAGTCAAGGGACGTCCTTTTGATCAGTGAAGAGCGTCACGTTAATTTGTCTCTTGAGATGCTCTCTTGGCTTCAACTGTTCAGATTTTTGGTGACGGTTGAAGCACACAATCAGCTGCCAAAGTGTCTTCCTGACACTGTAACGAGACCATTACAGTCGTGATACATTGTAAACAACAATTAGTTTGTTGACTTTTCTGCCAGCAATTAGGATGCCTCTGCCGATTGAGTTAGTAACGCTATTGTAAGGTGTGCAACCCCTACCGAGTCGTAATAACCAGTACTGAGATGCTCTGATAGGCATCTCTTTTAGCTTAGTCACGCATGTATTGTTTATGAGGGATGTTGTTGACAGATTGTGATGTCAGTCCCTGGTTTCAGTGCCGTCTGGTTATATCTGCCTCGTGTTACTAAATACTGCCTCTAGGAGGCGCCCGCTGTCTCAGTGTGGCTCAAGCAGGTGCTGCGTTCGAAATGTAGGCTGAACATAATTTTGCTTACTTTCTTATTCAGATGCTAAGAACACTAGTCTTTTCTCGGAAGAACAGAAACTTGAGAACCGAGTCAGAACCTCGACAACTTATCAACCTCTTGGGGCGTAAAACGATCTAAATGCACGACGAAGTACTATTCATTTTTTTTTTGCTCATAGATGATTTAGGTAGTCTTCAATTTATAATTTGACGCTCAAATTATTTATCTTGTGTATCAATATTTGTTCCCTTATGAACTTATGCATGTAATTGTGTCCCCCATCAATGCATGTTGTCGGGTGTTGCTGTCCCCTTGAGTAGTTCTCACTTCCTATGAGTCAGTTTCCTAAGAAGTTGCCCAAGAGACCGTCATCAAAGGAGCTCTTTACAGTTTCCTCATTTTGTCTTCGCGCGAATTTCCTCTCATGTTATTTGGAGGCGCGTTGCCATAGTATTGGCCGTGATAGTTCTTGCCAAACTTCCCCCCCTAGGCATCTGTTAGGTTCACGGGCCGCACGGAGTCACAGCCCAACCGGGGGGGTGAACTCCCTTATTTCCCTTCAGATTCCCCTCTTCTTCAGCCTTAACTATCTCTTCTTTTCTTCTTAGCAACACTCCCAATAGTCGCTGCACACAAACATACACACGCACGCACACAGATACACACACTCAAACATTCACGTACCGGTTCAAACTATTCTTCTTTCGGGTGGCAAATTACAGCCAAGTTGCGCTTTTTCATGCAACCTTTTTCTACGACTATTCCTTCTTCTTCTTCTTTCCATTCTTGCTGTTCTCATGCGTGAAATTCCCTACACCACGTGTAGGTCTCATGCATGGGTTCCCTGTTTCGTCTCTTCTTCATCTTCCTCCTCAGCAGGTGTTTGAGCGCGTAGCTCGATCTTAAGGACTACTGCGGATCCTTGGGGCTCTGAAGCAGGGTAGGTAGTGTGTTATTCCTCCTTACTGCCATCCGGTGAGTGCTGGGACCATATGGCCTCAGCACCTTAGGAGTTCCTGTACCTCCTGTGGCACCCGTACATACCATAGACGTTCGCCGCGTAAAGGACATTGACTATGCGCAGAAGTAAACCTAACTCAAACATTCAAAGTAGATAAACAAAGACTAACTTGGTGCAGCACTGTTTGCTGCTTTGACACTCCAAGCCAGAAGGACGATAGCTATAGCGCGCTAGAGAGCTTCATCACTCATTTAAATCCCATTCCCTGCTCATCCTTTGTCCTAATCTTTGAAAACTCTGCATCATTCCCTGCGTGTCCTTTGCCCTGATTGCCGAAAGCTCGGCACCATTCCCTACTTATCTTTTGTCCTAATCTTTGAAAACTCTGCATCATTCCCTGCGTGTCCTTTGCCCTGATTGCCGAAAGCTCGGCACCATTCCCTGCTTATCCTTTGTCCTAATCTTTGAAAACTCTGCATCATTCCCTGCGTGTCCTTTGCCCTGATTGCCGAACGCTCGGCACCATTCCCTGCTTATCCTTTATCATAATCTTAGCGAGCTCAGTATCATTCCCTATTTATCCATATCGTTGAAACCTCAGCATCATTCCTTGCTTTAACTTCGTCCTAATCGTTAAAAGCTAAACATTATCCTCTGTTCTTCCTTTGTCCACTCATTAGGCATTTGTTAGGTTCTCAGGCCGCACGGAGTCACGGCCCACCCTGAGGGTGAGTACCTTTATTCCTCGACAGGCTCCCCTGTTCTACACCCTTAACTATCTTTCCTTTTCTCCCTCATCTTGAATTTACTTGACTTGTATTTTTTTTATTTGCAAATTATGTTTATTTCACATTTTCTTCTCGCTTTTCGGGTGGCTAGTATCAGCCAAGTTGCGCTCTTCTCTTATGCAACATTTTTCTACGACTCCTCCTTTTTCTTAATTCCATTATTGCTTGAGATTTCTTACACTGCGTGTAGATCGCATGCTTGGGACGACCGCTTCTTGTCTCTTCTTCATCTTCTCTTCAGCAGGTATTGGTGTGCATTGCCGCAGCACCTCAAGGAAACTGCTGGAACCATATGGCTGCAGCATCTAAGGAGTTACCGTACCTCCTATGGCACCAGTACATAACTTTGCCAGTCGCAGCGTACTCCACTAAGCAGTAAACCCATCACTCCGATCAAATCCTTGTTTTTCGTCATAATCGTTGGAGGCTTGGCATCATTCTCTACTTGTTTTTGTTCTACTCGTAAGAAGCTCAGCAACATTCCATGATTGTTCTTTGTCCTAATAGCTGAAAGGTCGCCAACATTAGCTAATCAAATGTGTGGATCAGAATTCTAAAAAAAATCTGTGTTCGGATGTAGATCGTTGCTGTCTCCCTGATTGTGATAACTTTTTCTTGTACCGGCCTTATCTGACCGGTAATCCACGCCGTTTCTCATCTCTTATAGCCTTCATATGCCACCACCGACTTCACCTGCAACCACTCCTCAAACGCTCCTCTTTTCCGTGCCACCGCCATTTTAACCTCTTCGTTCAATCACTCGCAACCTTTCTTTCTGCACCCGCCCACACGACACGCACCACACATATTCTTCGCTCATCTCAGCAATGCATCTCTTAACGTTTCTCATTCTTCCTCCACATCTCTCAGGTCCTGTCCTCTCACGTTGTCATATCCTTCTCTCAACGCCTGTTGGAACTCCTCAGCTCTGCTTCTCACATTCAGTTCACTCACTTTTACTACCTCTCTTCCTTCTCGCACTCTTTTGTTGTCCTTCCACCTCTGCTCCACTCATAATCTACCTTCCACCAGCAGGTGGTCAGACACTCCTCCACCCTCCCCTCTCAACACCCGGACATCCAGCAGCCTCCCCACCACTCTCCTCGATATCAGCACAAATCCATCAGCGCTCTCTCCACCACTGTACCACGGGCCATCCTTACCCATGTGTACTTGTGGATATCTCGCTTCTTGAACTAACTGTTCCTGACCACTAACTCCTGCTCTATACTCAGACCTATCAGATTTTCTCCACTGTCATTTCTACCGGGAACGCCATACCTTCCTATCACATATCACATTTTCCACCACTGCATCACCAACTATCGCATTATGGTCACTCAGTACAACTACATTGAATTGACCTCCAAAACTCTCAATACACTCACTCAGGTCATTCCAGAATTGCTCCCTCTCCTCCTCACTCATCTCGCTACCTGGACCGTATCCACTCACAAATACCCATCTTTCTACGCCTAACTTAACTTTCACCCTCATCAATCTTGAGGACACCTCCTTCCACTCGGTAACGCTACTAGCCAACCGATCACTCGATATTAAAACCACACCTTCCTGTGCCCAGCCTTCTTCCACACCAGACTTTCTTCCACTTACCACACCAAACGCCCATTCTCCCTTACCTTCCAATTTCGTTTCACTCAGTGCCAACACATCAAACCTCCTTCACACAAACATCTCACCAATCTCCCTCCTCTTTACATCATTTGTACTACAGCTACGCACATGCAGCGACCCTAACAATGGGATTCGGAGAGGCGTGAGCCTCTCTTCCCCCAGCTCGTCATGCCGTCTTTGAGGAAGAGTTTTTACAGAGGAAGGGATTCCTAGCCCCTTCGCCTCGCCCCTTTTTGTCGCCTTTTATGACACGCAGGGGTTACGGTAGCACGATTCTACTCCCGGCTACGGGGCGCCCTTTTAGTCGCCTTCTACGGCATGCGGTGGATAAGGCTACAAGGCAACGAGGTGAAGCGGGTGGTGAGGAAAGCCAAAAGGGACGCTGATGCCAGGTGGGGCAGACGGTTGTGCCAGAATTTTGAGGAGAACAAAAAGATGTGGTTGGAAAGAGGTGAAGAGGGTGAGAAAGAGAGAGACCGGAAAGGAGAAAGTGGTGAAAGATGAGAACGGCCAGTTGTTGATGGAAAGTGGTGATTAACGGAAGAGGTGAGCCGAGAATTTTGATGAGTTGTTGAATTGCGAGGATGACAGAGAAGCTGACATTGTTGCTGTGGGTGGTGGTGCTCGAATGCCAATTTCGGGAGAGAGACTTGTAGCGGACAATACCATGGAAGAGGTGCAGGAGGTGATGGAAGCAGGGAAAGCCCCTGGTTTGGATGGCGTTGCGACCGAGTGTCTGAAAAAGAGTGAAGTAACGATTGTCGAATGGTTGGTGAGGTTACTGAACTTGTGTTTTGGGGCAGGCGTGGTACTAATTAGGTGGCGCAGTTCCTGCATTGTTTCGCTGTATAAGGGCAAATGAGATAAAAATGAATGCTGCAACTCGAGAGGTATTAGTCTGTTAAGTGTGTTTGGTAAGTTGTACGGGAGAGTGCTGATTAAAAGGATGAGAGACTGTACGGACTGCGCAATTAGAGAGGAACAGTGTGATTTTAGGAGTAGTAGAGGGTGCGCCTATCAGATTTTTGCAGTGAAACAGGTCTGTGTGAACTACCTTGCAAAGGGAAAGGACGTGTTCTGGGCTTTCATGGATCTAGAGAAGGCACACGCCAGGATTTACAGGGAAGTGCTGTAGAGGGTGTTGCATTTGTATGGGATGAGCGGACATTTGTTGGAAGCGATGCAGAGTTTCTATGTTGGAAGCCGAGCAGGTATCAGAGTGGGAAGCGAGGTGAGTGATTGGTTCTCAGTGAAAGTGGGACTGAGACAAAGCAGCGTGATGTCTTCCTGGCTGTTCAATGTCTATATGGATGGAGGGGTCAGGGAGGTAAACGCGAGTGTGCTGGGTCGTGGCTTGGAGCTGTTGGAAGCTATTGAGCGGAGCTGGCAGCTGAGCCAGTTGCTATTTGCGAATGATACGGCCCTGGTTGCGGATTCAGAGGAGAAGCCATGTATTCTAGTGCCTGAGTTTGGTAGAGTATGTGAGAGGAGGAAGCTTCGAGTAAACGTGGGTTAAAGTAAAGTAACGAGATGCTCGAGGACTGTCGATGCGAGCAGAATTAGTTTCCTCCTGAATGGAGAGTTGTTGGAAAAAGTTCAGTGTTTTAGGTATCTGGGCTCATGTGGAGAAGACTGAATTAGTGGAAACTGAGGTGAAGTCGCGAGTGAAGGAGGGGTGTAAAGTGTTGGGTACACTGAAGAGCGTAATGAACTGCAGTACGTTGGGGATGGAAACAAAGAGAGGGCTGTATTAGGGTGTCGTTGTGCCAACTTTGCTTTATGGAGCTGAGACTTGGGAGGTGAGAGCAGAGGAGGGAAGAAGGTTGAATGTTTTCGCGATAGAATGTTTGAGGAGCATGGTTGGAGTGTCGCTGAGAGACAGGTTCAGTAACGACGTGGTTCGCATCAGAACGGGGAGGGTGAAAAAGTTAGAAGACAGAGTTGATTCACGTGTTCTGAGATGGTTCGGGCATATGGTGAGGATGGATGAAGCAGATTGGTGAAAAAGGTGTTGAAGTCAGAGGCGAGTGGACGGAGGCCTAGAGGGAGTTCGAAATTTGGGTAGCTGGATGGTGTGAAGCAGGCGTTAGGAAGGAGAGACGTGAGTGCGGAGGTAACGAGAGAGCGTGCACTGGAGAATGATAGTGAACGGATGAGTTTTGACGCTGCTGATGTGCGTTCTCGCCCTAGGCATATCGTTGAGAGACGGGATGGTCGTGGGCGGGGGAGGCCCGGTCATCATGACGCGGCAGAGGTAAACCAGTCACGCTGTTGGGCCCTGCTGCCGACACTGACCTCGAACTGCACATTGGGGTGGATGGATGCTTATTCATTTTATAGATCATTAACACTTTATTTTAGTATTTTATTATTTCTTCTTGCTTGGGCTCTATTATTTTTCTCTGCCCTTTTTTCATGGTGATGAATTTTAAATTTGTTATCATTATTATTATATGTAACGAGGTTGGTTGAGAGAAGGTGACCCAGGGAGAGGAGGTACTCA
>SDVV010006660.1:5698-18281 GCA_016164225.1 Gammarus roeselii
CCCCCCCCCCCCCCCCGGTTGGGCCGTGACTCCGTGCGGCACGTGAACCCAACAGATGCCTAGGAGGGGTCAATGGACCCAAAAATCCGTAGGAAACGCGCAAAGTGAATCTCAGACAAAACAAATCAACACTAACCTTGGGAGCTTACATTGGGGTGGGAAGGGAGAAGTACTCTGCATTAAGGTCCTCAGCGATAGCGGTCATTTCCATTCCAGTTTGAAGAGAGCGCTCTCACGGCCGGCTGCTTCGTAACTTGACTAAACGTTGAAGCATGCTTGCTTTATAAAGCACCAATTAAACAACACTAAGAGAAGCAACGTTGAGAAATTTAGATCCTAGCTTAAACTTGCGCCCACGAAGTTGACTGTGGATGGCTGCTCGAGAGATTTTAAGGCGGCAAAATGAGAGCATTATAGTGCCGTCTCGGGGGTTAACTTCAAGTAACCATCACCTACACATATTTTCGACGGTCCGATCGAGCTTTTGGAATTGCTATGAATTCTGTTGCAGAGTTTCTATGTTGGCAACCGAGCCCGTGTCTGAGTGAAAAGCGAGGCGAGTGATTGGTTCACAGTGAAAGTGGGACTGAGACAAGGCTGTGTGATGTCTCCCTGGCTGTTCAACCTCTATATGGATGGAGTGGTCAGGGAGGTGAACGCGAGTGTGCTGGGTCGTGGCTAGGAACTGTTGGAAGCAAATGGGCGAAGCTGGCAGTCGAGCCAGTTGCTATTTGCTGATGATACGGCCCTGGTTGCGGATTCAGAGGAGAAGCTATGTAGGCTAGTGTCTGAGTTTGGAAGAGTGTGTGAGAGGAGAAAGCTTCGAGTGAACGTGGGTAAGAGTAATGAGATGCTCGAGGACTGTCGATGCGAGCTAAATTAGTGTCGCCCTAAATGGAGAGCTCTTGGAGGAAGTTCAGCGTTTTAATCATCTGGGCTCCCATGCGGAGACAACTGAACCAGTGGAAACTGAAGTGAAGGCGCGAGTGAAGGACAGATGTAAAGTGTTGGGTGCACTTAAGAGTGTAATGAGCTGTAGGACGTTGGGGATGGAAGCAAAGAGAGGGCTGTATGAAGGTGTTGTTGTCCCAACTGAGCTCTATGGAGCTGAGGCTTGGGGGGTGATAGCAGAGGAGAGAAGAAGGTTGAATGTTTTCGAGATGAAATGTTTGAGGAGCATGGCTGGAGTAACGCTGAGAGACCGGATCGCCAACGACGTTGTTCAAATCAGAATAGGGATGGTGAAGAAGTTGGAGGACAGAGTGGATTTGCGTGTTCTGAGACGGTTCGGGCACATGGAGAGGATGGAAGAAGGGAGATTGGTGAAAAGGGTGATAAGTGCGGAGGCGATTGGTCGCAGGCCTAGAGGTAGACTGAAGTTTGGGTGGATGGATGGTGTGACGCAGGCGTTAGGAAGGAGAGACATGAATGTGGAGGTGGCGAGAGAGCGTGCAATGAACAGGCGTGAGTGGAGAATGGTTGATTTTGACGCTGTTCTAATGGGCTTTCCCGCCCTTGCATTGGTGGCATCCCGTTGTCAGGATGGTCGTGGGTGGGGGGGGGCCGACCATTATGACGCGGCGGGGGTAAACCAGGGAAAACAGTCGGGCTCTGCTGCTGACGACGGATCCTCGGACTGCACTCGTGACCCAGAGTGTATGTTGAGAGGGGTACCGGCCGGACTCTTTGGCACAAAAGGGCAAAGTTGTGTGAGTGTGTGAGGTGCGCTTTGCCGTAGGCCACCCCCCTTTCTGGGGATGCGGCCTAGTTGTCTGTATCTGTATGAATTCTGTTGACGCCATTTCAATGCGTGTCGGTCCCTGTTTTCAATGAGTAGGGCCAGTGCAGTGCGGTCACATTGTCGTGCGTTACATCGTTGTCGAGATCAGCATCATAAAAATCCTGCCGGCAACCTCTTGCAAGCAGTGGATTATAGAAGGCAAACAACTTGTTCAGTTAACATCTGTGTATTTGATAAAAATGGAACAATAATAGTAATGTTGAATATTCACAAACTACTGAAAAGTAAATTCTCCAAAGCAAAAAAAAAAAAGAAATATGAGCCCAGATTCCACGAGAGTTTTCTTCTGCTCGCACCGATGCCAGACTTCAAGACTACACGTAGAATAGTATGCATACACTTAGGATTACTACGCCGTCTACCGTTGGAGTAGGTGGCTGCTGTGTAACAACAATAATAATACTCTCGGGCTGCGATGAGCCGGTGTGCACGAAGGAGCCCCGGTCCGCCCTTGGGGGCACACAGCACTGGGCGGCCTAGGAAAGGAAGAGGCCTAGGGAGCGGCATCAGCGCTTGCAGAAGACATGGAACACACGGAAAAAGCTGCACTGATCAACACAAACTAGAGCAAAGAGGTGACGGAGAGAGAGAAAGAGAGATGACGTGGTTTGTGTTTTAACGCGGCATTGAACTGAGGGAGGAGAGCAGCAGTAGTTCAACACTCACTGGTGAGAGCATCTCAGCACCAGTCAATTTCAGACGGATGTTATTTTTAAACAAAAGAGTACATTCAACTTTTCCGAAGAACATGGAACGCTATCAGGTCAACGATAAAAATAACGATAATTTAGCAGTTGATTTGTAACGCCTAATTTGTATTCAATTTGGGTCGTCAGAAATCTTAAATCCTCAATTAAAAAAACACAAAAATTAGTTATTCAATACGCCAGGAATTCGTTTCATATCGACATGGAATTTATTTTTCGTTAACGTCGTGAATCTAGTTTTATATCCCGAGTGGAATATCCGCTATCAACACACGCAATAGCCACGCGAAAAAAAATTGAGTCAGACAACGGCGCACGCACACTACCAACCATTCATAGCCCTCTTTTAGTCTAATAATCAAGAGTCAACAATTGAACCTACAGCCGGAACAACTCGCATCCGTCCAGGAACCTTTCCACAACTCGTAGTGATAGCGGAGTGCTCTCCACAGAGTGTTCAATGATACAGATACAGACACAAGGCCGCATCCCCCAGAAAGGGGGGCTGCCGACGGCAAGGCGCACCTCACACCCTCATACGCTCACACTCAATGGTAACTAAGGAGTACACACGCTTGAATGTGGCTCCTTACAATTGGTTGGTGTCGCCTGTTAGCGAACAAATTTGCTTGACGAAATATCAAATGAACGACCAATGGTAAATGGTTGTCCAGGAAAAAGCTGTAAAACCAATGAACCCCATGTGTATTGAAAGAGTGCTGCAGGAAGTTTGGATCAAGCTGACACGGTGAAGGATTATTAGAGGACAGCGTTAGTCTGGCTGCTGTTCTCATATATAAAGGCCCAGCGAAGTACGTTTGACGGAGCGGATTCTGTAAACGTTGTCCATACAAAACAGGAATATGGTTAGATAAGAAGTCTGAGGAGGAAAATTGCGAATGTGTCAGATTGGACGACAAGAGGCTTGTTTTAATGCGAGCATCAACAGTTCGGTGGTAAAAGAATGCTGGTCGGCGAGCGAGGCCTTTTCCCCTACTAGCATCTTGCGGTGGGGATAACGAGCCACGAGTGGCACTTCGAAGCGACCCGGCAAAGTGTGCCATCACAAGCCGAGACATGTGACGACAAACACTACAGGATAAGGCGAAGTCGAGACACTGGTGGCGACAAACACGACAGGATGAGGCGTAACCTTTAATCGCCAGAGCGTATCTAGTTAATTTTGTGTTGTGTAAATCCCCTACTAATCGTTGATAGCTGGAGGCCATTTCACACCCATTCAAACAAGAGTGATGTTGCCATTCATCGCCACATCAATCAATAATGATAGTGTTACAACTCACCGTCCCTGCAGCCCAATCAATTAATCCCCAGTATGATGATGAAAGCAATCTGTTCAAAGCGGAAGTTATTTTTAGAAGTGATTGTGAAGCGAGAGATAGAACGGCGGCGGCAATAAAGACTAAAGTGACAACAAGATGCCAGCTTAGTTCGTGTAGTCACGCCTCAGTTATGAACAAAATAAAATAGTCAATTGTTAGATAAGTCAAGGGCCGCAATTAAAAAAGTGAGTGGAGAATGGTTAGTCTAATCCACAGCAATTTCCATGCGAGTTAAACAGCAATACAGAAAGTTTTCTTTCATTGGCACGACGTGAGACAATGATGGAGACTACAGCTTCTGTGAATGGCATGCATGAGCGTTGTGACGTCAGAAGGTGGAACTTAGCACAGCGAGAGCTTCGCCGTTATTTCCGTTAGTACGTGGAGCAAAAACATTATAAAATAAAACTACAAATAATACACCCCTAAAAAAACATGTGCAGCAAACTACTTTGACCCGCAGCGAGGTTAGTGTAGCCAATACCTTGGGAGCAACCGGAACACAGTTGAGCTAATTCGTCCATGAATGGCAACCATTAGCAGCTGAGACCGGCAGAGGAAACGCGATGCATGCAATGGCTTGAGAACGATAGTACCAAGCCAACACGTTCCTATGCTATACCGACAAAATAAAGCTACGCATGCATGACCAAGACAAAACAGCCCACGGTTCCACAGAATTTACCCAACTAAACAAGTTCAGCATATAATAGGAATGTAACAGCAGTGTGATGGATTTACCCGTACGACCTCAACAGTTCAGTGTGTACGAGACCGTTCTGTCAATGACAGATGTTTGCTCGCAAATTGGAAAAAGGGACAAAATTCTTTGGAGGCAGTAGGTTGGACCCAACGGACCTTGGTATTTACCAGGGATGAATTCGACAATAATCGTACTACCAACTTTCATCAGGTATTATCTATTGTTCAGAATCCTAAATGGGGCTTGTATCGCTACAAGAGGCTCCATAGGAATGTTTGATTCAACAAATGCATTCACTACCCAGCTTTATTAGAATTTTGATTATATAATCCAAGTACTTGGATGATAAGACTTATCTGGCCGATTTTAACCAGGAGTCGCGAGTCACGACTAGGATGGAGGAAGAAGAACGGAGGGGCGGGACGAAGAGGACGCAGGGGCGGAATAAAAAGGAGGGGGTGGGGCGGCTTGAAGAGGAGGCCGGGGGACGATGTAAGAGAAGGATGAAGGTGAGGGACAAAGAGAAAGACAGAGATGCGAGAGAAAGAGAGAGACGTAGGAACGGAATGAAGTGATGGACGACGAAACCATAAAAAGATGGTTGATTCTGAATGACAAAAAGACCTGAAAGCTTCTGTTCGATGGATGAACTTATTAAAACTTCAGTTCAGACAGTGTCACTGCTGGTTCGACTTAAGGCAGGCGGGAATTTGGTGATTGGCGGCGAGCTACGATCATACTGGAATGATGCAAGTATTCATGAGTCTCATTCCTTGTTGGCTCTCAGTAGTGCATCGTGGTGGAGCCTGCACGCGCAGCGCGAATTACAAACAACACACCATAATAAACAAACCCCAACTGTTCCAAACTAAACATGATAGGGGCTCGAGTTGCAGTAAGCTGATTAGATAGCAGAGAGCCCGAGGCAACTAACGCACCAGATCAGTGCCTCAACCGTGCCAAAGTGGACCATTTGAGAAAAATACTGCATAAGATCGCGCTGCTATGGTTTCCCAGTGGACAGACATGTCAAATGTAGTCACATTGAACTTCCCTTTTTTAAATGGATCAATGAAGGGTATAATTTATTTTTCCGCTCAGATATTTGCTAACAGTAATCGAGTCAAGCCTTTTCATATCGAACCACAACGTTTAGTATATTCTTTGCACCATCACCACATATCCATCATCATCGTCAAACGACAAGTACAGCCACATCAGTATAGTTGCACCACACATTACGTATCTATCAGCAAACAAACCACCCATCAGTGGATTGCAAATCACTCCATGAACGCCCGCTAATGAAGGTAGCATAAATCAATCAACCAGTATAATCAGCAACTGATATGAGTTAAGCAACAACCAATAACACTCAGCAATGAACGAGCAAAAACCCATCAATCAATAAGAGACACCCATCAATCAATAAGACAGCCAGCCATCAATCAAAAAGAGACACCCATAGACCGGCAAGACCAGCGAGCAAAACCTATCAAACAAGAATCACATCCACTATTCAAATTTGTTCAACTATCAGCAAGCCACACACAAACCACTACTACTGCTTCCTCACTAAAACAAAATTCAGCGCCAGTGGCAGTAACTGCTACCGCCTATAACGATTACCTATATATTAGGTACCCAAGATGGGGTTCAAAACTCAAAACGAGGAAAAAGCTTTGACAGAACAATATGCCGTTCATATTAGTAGTAATCGTAACAATAGCATTTTCATTATTGGGAATTGTATAAATCAATGTCTCGACGACTACCGAATGTATATTAAAAAAAAATCCTCGCGTCATAATCGCCATATCGACCAAGAAGACACAAGGCCAAGAGGGGGAGAAAGGCAACGACAGTAGGAGACGGATGGCTAGGAGCCAGACAGTCGAGCAGACATCTGGTGTCATGCCTCACAAAGCCCGCAACAGACCAACACTCATTGCCAGGATCGCCTGCAACCGACAGGTCACTAGTCACTAAATACCACACTCAACAGAATGGAACTCTGAACAGCCCCTGCGCCAAGAAGTATAAGTCTGTCGCGGTCACCACTTGTGGGAGCCCTCGTTCCCCCTCACTGGTAACGCCCCCTCCTACATGCCGGGTTGGCGGGAGGTGCCGCCGGGGACGTTGCGTCTTCTGGCGCCGCCGCTTCCCGAGGCGGGGTTGGCTGTGATGGGGTTGTCGGGGAACTTGATGAGGAGGCGCTGCCCGCTGACAGTGTGGCCCTGCAGGCCAGTCATGGCACGACCCGCGCTGTTCGAGTCCGTGAAGTTAACAAACGCACAGAACTTCTCTTTCAGCTGGCGCACGCTACTGACGTGACCGTGCCTGGAGAAGGAAAGGGAAATAAAGCGAGAGTAGTGCTGAGTGGAGGGTATTAGAAGAGTATCTGTTTAAGAGAAAATTGATTCAAAATACACTCTTCGGGTCAAAAAAGGTGCGAGATCAGCGGTAGCAGCAAGGGGACCGACAGTTTTCGCTGGTTCACCCCTATTACTGGTGACGAGTTATCTCCTATTCGATTTTATACCGCTTTTCAACGAGACGTGAAGGGCGGAAAAGCGTACCAAGGCCACGTCAGAACTCATCCATTCTCTACTCACGTCTCCCCTTCATGACGCCTGCGTCACGCCAGCCATTCGCCCACCCAAGCGTCGGTCTACCTCTAGGCCTGTGTCCACTAACCTTCGCGTCCATCAATCGTTTCACCAATCTCCCATCATCCATCCTTACCATGTGTCTGGACCACCTCAGAACACGTGCATCTACTATATCCTTCAACTTGTTCACTATCCCCGGTCTAATCCAAACAACAACCATTTTGATCCTATCCCTCGTGTCACTTCGACCGTGCCTCTCAAACATTTCATCTCGAAATCATTCACCAACTTTTTTCCCTCTTCCGCTCTCGTCTCAGCTCCGAAGAGCACAGTTAGGACAACTACCTTCTCACACAACCCTATAGCTTATAACACTCTTCAGTGCAACCAACACTTAACATCTTTCTGTTACTCTAGATTTCACATGTGTTTTCCCTATTTCAGTCTCCTCCAAAGGCAAGCTTCCTCTTCTCACACATTCTTTTAAACTCAGACACTGGGCCTACACAACTTCTCCTTCGAGTCTGCCACCAGTGCTATATCATCCGTAAACTGCAACCGACGTAACTGCCAACCTGCACCCATTTGCTGCTAGCAACTCTAAGTGGCCGAGTTGTTAGCGTGACCAACTGCAGTGCCAGCCTCTGGTGCTGCTGCTGGAGCCTTGGCAAGGACATGGCGGTCTTGTGACGGGAAGATTGGGCACCTCCCCTCTTTGTGTCAGCCTAACTGAGCCACCCTCCTAATTAGGGGCAAACGGCTGTATGTCTATACCTACATCTCTGAACCTTGCCCATCACCTCCCAGACTCAGCCATTAAAAAAAATTGATTTGAGCGCCATGGCTTTATAGTGCACTGGAGTCAACGGCCTTCTGCCACCAAACGTCAAACCGCAGACAGCGTAGCGCTGAATCGAGTCATCGGCAAGTCATCGTTCGTCTCCGGAATTGCTTTCGACTCACGGCATGCTCAGGTCACCACAATTTACAGGGGGAGGTGAAAAAAATATCCACAAAGAAATTGCACTGTCAAAGAAACATAGACGTGAACCGGTTTCAGTACCACTTTCACTGGAAATCAAGCATTCATTTCGCTCCATACTATGACGCGTGCTCTGCTGCAAATATAGAAAATCTGGACCGCTCTTGACAAATTTACGACCATTCCAAACAAGCGCAACACCCTCCACAACACCTCTTTGTCGACCGTAGCTTTAGCTTTTTCCAATTTCATCAAGGCCCAAAACACATCCTTTCCTTTTGCAAGTACTTCTCACAAACTTGTCTCACTGCAAAACTCTGATAGGTACACCCTCGACCGGTCCTAAAGCCAAAAAGTTCTTCGCCAATCGCACCATCCGTACCGTCTCAAATCCTCTTAATAAGCTTTCTCCCGTATAACTTACCGATCACGCGACACAAACTGATATCTCTTGAATTGCTGCATTCCGTATCTATGATATGTAAGTAGTATTAAAAAACATATTAAATAAAAGTGACGAGGCTTTCTAACGTTGGAGCAATCAGTGCTGCAACACGCTATTGATAATTTTGGGATTAGATTCGAGTGTTTCGATTAACTACCACGCTCTTGACAAAGTTTTAGATTCGCGTGATTCGGTTTACTACTACGCTATAGACAATTTTTAGATTAGATTCGTGTGATTCGATTTACTACCAACGGTATAGACAATTTTTAGATTAGATTCATGTGATTCGGTTTACTACTACGCTATAGACAATTTTTAGATTAGTTTCGCGTGATTCGATGCGGCTGTCAAAAGTATGCACAAGTGAATTAAAGAATAGTAAAACCACAAGGCTTTTCTAAACAAAGTTGTCACTAAAAATCACAATTAAGCTTCATGGTCGACGAGAGATGAGCTTATCTGTGCTCCTAGTCCAAAGCTATGGCATAATAAAGAAGGCAAACTGGAAAACTTACTTGGAAAAAAGTTTTTGTAATTCCTTTTCGGTAACTTCTGGAAGAACATTACCGACCCATAAAGATGTCAGGCCTTGTGGGTTCTTGGGACTGCACAAAGAGACATAGATTGGCACAATAAGCGTCACAAGCACGAAGCTTTAAATTCACATCCGATAATTATTCAAGTCTAGAAAAAAATATGCAAATAACAGCAGATCAACTTCTAGATTCATAGCCATAAAAAAAATGTAAACAAAAATCCAACGTGAAGTTTGTAACTACAGTAGAAGGTGCCACACTGGCCACTTCGGACTTGATGTAGATAGAGACGATGGAGGGATACGGCTACTGACTTCATCTTGATGTCGTCCTGATGAGGAGGAGGTACGGGCTTCTTGGGCAGACTGGCAGCCGATATGTACATCCTCACGGGTTCCGCGGCGTCAACTTCTTCTTCGCCGTCCGAGTAAAATATGCTTGAGGTTGCGTCATGAAATTCTCCGGAGAGCAAAGCGTCCAGAGCGGCCTGAAGGATAGGGGAGAGAGAGACCAGAGGTCATGATAAAATTAGACAGACCGAGGTTTTTCGCGCGGTCGAGTTGACGTCTTTCTGACGTCGAAATACAAATCGACTCAGTGGTGTAATAAGTGATCAACCACTTGAATTAAATTCGGCTTCAACACTATTCAAGACAAAACAGCTACAAAAATTAACGGGATCAGCGATCATCCTCCACGGAGTAAACTATAAGCCGATTGAAAAATAGATACTGTAATTGTTGTTGTTGTTCAACCCAACTCCTCCTTCGATGGAGGAGCCACGGCCGGCGCTAAGCCTGAAGTCTGGGAACTCACCGACATGTGCATGTTAGGAGTGTTTCAGCAGGTGCAGTGCCTTATATTAGACCTGCACCCCTTTAAATTCCTGCGCCCCTGAGGAATCTGATGCTGTTTCGCGGGCGCTCCCATAGATCACGCACAAACGTGATATTATGGTTGTACCTGCCGGTTACGATGGTTGAGCATGACGTCATAACGTGCTCGACCGTGTCGGGTGAACCCCGGCATCGCAAACAAAGATGGGAAGGGACATTCCCCAGTCTATGCTGGTATTGCTAGAGGGCCGTGTGGTGCCCGCACCTCAACCGCAACATGTGGCCTGGTCGCCCCTGGGCAACCCCAACTCCTCCACGTCCATCCCAGACGGGTGAACCTGTGTAACCGTGTTGATTCTGGGTCAACAAAATGCAAGAGCAGTGAGGTATGTGTGAATCTGTATGTGAAGTATGTGTGTATCGTTGTCTGCTGGACAGGCAATGATCGAGTTGATAGAGCCGATGTGTGTTGCCGGTATGTTATGTGGGTTTCTGATGGTTTGACGAGAGTTCAAGGATGTGTCGGATTGTGGTAGGGATGTGTCTGTTGTACAATCTTGTTAACAAATTGAGTTCCTTTCATATCAAGGTTATGTTTGAGGAGGAGGACCTTGGTTTCCTCATGCGAGTTGAAAATGGATGTGGTCTGTGTACAACCAGTTGCTGTGCGCATGGCCGTGTTCTGTATCCTTTGTAGGGAGTTGATGTGTGTGGGTGCAAGGTCAGAGGACCAGGCAGTATTTGCGAAGGAGATGATGGGCCTAATGAATTGTTTGTATAGTGTTGTAATCAATCCCTTGGACTTACCGTAGATGGTTGTGGTAAGTACCCGGGACGCGTTCAGTCTTGGGCTGGCTTTGGTGCCGATGTTGTTTGTGTGAGGTTTGAATGTCATCCTCGCGTCATAAGTTACAGATACAGACATGAGGCCGCATCCTCCAGAAAGGGGGGTGGCCGACGGTAAGGCGCACCTCACACCCTCATACTCATACAAATTAGCCCTTTTGTGCTCAAGGGTCTTGACAGTACCCCCCCAACATACACTCTGGGTCACGAGTGCAGTCTGAGGATCCGTCGTCAGCAACAGGGCCCGACAGTTTTCACTGGTTTACCCCCGCCGCGTCATAATGTCCGCCCCCCCCCTCACCCATGACCATCCCGACAGCGGGATGCCAAGGGCGGGAAAACACATCAGAGCAGCGTCAAAATCAACCATTCACAACCATTCTCCACTCACGCCTGTTCATTGCACGCTCTCTCGCCACCTCCACATTCGTGTCTCTCCTTCCCAACGCCTGCTTCACACCATCCATTCACCCACACTTCGGTCAACCTCTAGGCCTGCGACCACTCGCCTCCGCATTCATCACCCTTATCACCTATCTCCCTTCATCCAGCCTCTCCATGCGCCCGAACCATTTCAGCACACGCGAATCCACTCTGTCATCCAACTTCTTCACCGTCCCTGTTTTGATTCGAACCACGTCATTGGTGATCCGGTCTCTCAGCGTTACTCCAGCAGTGCTCCTCAGACATTAAATCTCGAAAACATTCAACCTTCTTCCCTCCTCTGCTCTCACCCCCCCAAGTCTCAGCTCCGTAGAGACCAGTTGGGACAACAACACCCTCATACAGCCTTCTCTTTGCTTCCATCCCTAAAGTCCTACAGCTCATTACACTCTTTAGTGCACCCAACACTTTACATCCGTCCTTCACTCGCGCCTTCACTTCAGTTTCCACTGGTTCAGTTATCTCCGCATGGGAGCCCAGATGATTAAAACACTGAACTTCCTCCAAGAGCTCTCAATTTAGGGTGACACTAATTTTGCTCGCATCGACAGTCCTCGAGCATCTCATTAATTTACTCTTACCCACGTTCACTCGAAGCTTCCTTCTCTCACACACTCTACCAAACTCAGACACTAGCCTACATAGCTTCTCCTCTGAATCCGCAACCAGGGCCGTTGTTGTTGGCTCGACAGACAACTCCGCCCATTCGCTTCCAACAGTTCCAAGCCACGACCCAGCACACTCGCGTTCACCTCCCTGACCACTCCATCCATGTAGAGGTTGAACAGCCAGGGCGACATCACGCAGCCTTGTCTCAGGCCCACTTTCACTGTGAACCAATCACTCACCTCGCTTCCCACTCTGACACATGCTCGGCTGTCAGCATAGAAACTCTGCACTGCTTTCATCAGATGTCCGCCCAGTCCATACAAACGCAACACCCTCCACAGCACTTCCCTGTCAATCCTGTCGTATACCTTCTCTAGATCTATGGAGGCTAAGAACACATCCGTTCCTTTGGCAAGGTACTTCTCACAGACCTGTCTCACTGCAAAAATCTGATCGGTACACCCTCTACCACTTCTAAAGCCACACTGTTCCTCTCCAATTGCGCAGTCCGCACAGTCTCTAATCCTTTTGATCAGCACTCTCCCGTACGACTTACCAACCACACATAACAGACTGATACCACTCGAGTTGCAGCATTCATTTTCATCTCCTTTGCCTTTATATAGCGGAACAATGCAAGCACTGCGCCACTCAATCGGTACCACGCCTGCCACAAAACACAAGTTCAGTAACCTCACCAACCATTCGACAATCGT
>SDVV010006661.1:0-18281 GCA_016164225.1 Gammarus roeselii
CTGTAAATCGCACATGGTATTACTCTCACGCATTCAAACACAAACCAATCTTATCGGTTAAGCGTTAACAACTCCAACATGTTTGGGTCAGGAGTGAGGTCATATATTAGTTAACATCCTCAACAACTAAGTCCATCCCGTTTTTGGAGCATCAATAACTATGACAGACCAGTGCTGGTACACTTATCCATTCACAATCATTATCCACTCCATAATATCCTTTGCACGTAATCACACTACCTCCGATATCTCACAAGTGGCCCCTGCCCCTCTTAATAGCCAATGCTACCCCAAAGTTCAAAAATGGGACAAAAAGTGTCTCCATAATTACCGTCCATAGTCTCACTTCAGGCTTTGGCAACTTGATGGAAAGTTTGACAAAATTATAGAATTTCACGACATGAAATCCAAGAAATACATCATTTATATAGACTGTCAAAAGGTTTACGATAAAGACCATACAAACGGGTTGTTCGTAAACTGCAGAGAATCGGTATTCGAGATGAGTTGGATAACTGGATAAAATGCTGGTTCACGGAGAAACGGCAGCGAGCCGTACTTGATGGAACCGTACTTAATGGAACCTCCACCAAGGGTCCGTTTTAGAGCTAGTTTTCTCCATATTCACAAACGATCTCGACAGAAACGTACTATCGAACATTAGCAAGTTTGCAGACGATAGTAAGCTACAAGGAAAAGTGCGAACCAAACTTGAATATGAGCAAAATTTATGATTGATCACATAAGTGGCAAATTAAATTCCAGGTCGATAAGTGTAAATGATGCATATTGATTATCATGACGCTAAGCACGAATATTCAATGTCCGGAAAAAAACTGGTTCCTGTCACCGAAGAGTGAGATCTAGATGTCATCATTAGTAACGACTTAAATTTCAACGAGCAATGTGATGATTCTGCCAAAAAAGACAAAAAATGTTAGGCGTTGTACATTTATTCATAATTCCTGAACAAGAGTGTATTCAAATATAGTGTATATGAAACTTCAAATATAGTGTATTTGAGACCTAATTTTAAGGTTGTTTCAGCGTTTCGGTATTTTGTTCAACTATTCCCAGTTGGCTTGAAACCATTAATGGTCGATTGAATGCACTTCCAACCTGAAATTGAGAGAAGTTTGTTCCAGAAGGTCTCCGTTTGTCGTGATTACGTGTTATCCAAAATTGAACCACTGCTGTTTTAACTGACATGAATCGATGCTAATCACGTGTTGGTGAACCCTTGTTTTCCTTACGTGTTCCGTATCTTCATTATATCACCAAGGAACAAAAATCCTCATTGCATTTTGACCATAATCGTCTATTACTCCTGGCAAACTTTTACTCTGCCTTTTCAATGGGAATCGGGCATCAGTGAACAAGGAACTAGCGGGTAATTGAAATACCAGGATCATCTCCACGTTTATTTACGCAAAACGAGCTGTTTTTTCTCTCTCCAGATTTTGAGCTTATTCGTATGATTCTGAGACAAAAGATTGCGTTTATTGACATGTCTAATATGCAGAGGTAACCCTACATTCCATTCATTATAGTTTTCACAAAATGCCTCAACAAAGAAACAGTTTCAGGAAATAGTGGCATATAAACCATATGTGGAAAGATGAAGGCAAATTTAGTCGTAAGGTACGGTCTATTTAGTGTCCGCATGTGCATACTCTGTCAGGATTCAATATAGCGTCGCCGCTGCTGGTCAGTCGTACATTGTCGTTTATTAGATGGACTTCTCTCCTATCTTAAACGATTGAGTCAGGAACGGAGTTTGCCCCTTTAGGCTAGGATAAACGTGACCAGAGGATAGTCAATTAGAGAGATTAAGGAAAATGCACTACAAATTAGTGCACTGTTCGATTGCGCTCAGCCTGATCATGAACAAGTGCCAACTGAAGAGTTCACTCGGATAGAAAACAGCTCGAAGGGGATTGAGTTTATTTTCAGATGTGATCAATTTGGCAGCCTTATACTTCAACCCTTCAGCAGACCGAGACGAATAGAATCGTCTGGCGACGGTTTGTGGAATAACAAAATGTTTTTCTTCTAACCAATTGTGCGATCATATGCAAGATCGTACGCCAGAATGTTTCCCTGGCGATTGCTTCCGAATTCCTAATTTTTCTTCTTGACATTCCAATTTCCGGGGATGGTGGCCAGTGGGACGAATGCTACACAGGAATATTGTAACGGTGAACGAAGAGCGTTACGATTATTGTTGGAAGTGGCGCAAATTTGAATGATAAAGAAAAGTTACAGTGTGACAATTGTGAACCAATATGAGGAGAATATATATTACGATTATTTTGAATTATCAATTCGTAGCTTATATGGAGAGTTGCATAATTGCAACTTTGTACTGGTAGAAATAACAACGAACTGCTTATGTTGTTCTGCAATTTTTTTCCCAGCCCTCCATTATTATGCCAGTCAACTTTATTGCTTAGTTGAATACATTCAATATAGCAAGATAAACATATATATTCCATTAGACGACTTACAAAATGAATGGGACTGAAGGAAATGCTGAGTTACATCGGCATTTTTTCTTCAAAAACTAGGTGACTGTAAGATAGTTACTCCCATTGAGGAATACATCCATAAACCCTAGCCAGGACTCTGCTCAGCGACTATCATTTGTACCGGTCTCGGACGATTGTGTTCCGCTACCTTCAGGTTCCGATTGGCCCGAACGTCCTTACGATATTTGGTAATTGTCAATGTGAATTGCAGCACACAAATTTCAAATATATCTAATGCCATGTCCTATTGAATCAAAATCAAGGAAAGCATATTATTCTGCTTTTTGTGTCACTTTATTCATTTAAATGTAACCCTCAGCTACACTTATGTTTGCCCGTTATGTAAATTTGTGGCAATTCTCCATCCATAACAAGATATTATTCGGATATTCATAGACAATGGCATGCCTACATTCGAGCCGTTTCCGCCGTAAGCACTTTCGGTGCAAAACATCGAGCCAAAAATCGATTCTAGTCAAGAAGTATTCCAAGCAATCTTTTTATTTTCAAAAAACCTATGTTTTTTATCATCATTATCAAAAAAACACGATCGTATACGCTTTTAATTCGTAACGGAATTCAGTGAATAAAGTTTCTGGCTAAAAAATGTTCGAATGAATGTGATTTGCTCAGAAATCGGCGCGCGACAATTCGATCGTATGCACTTTCAATTAACAAAAATGAATATTTTCTGAACTGAATAATTCGACGCGTTTAATTGCCGAAGCTGAACACATTCAAGTTATTTGTTGAATGTTGCTAGACCCCGCAACACACTCACTGGGTCAGGATTACGGTCCGAAGTCAGTGTCTGCAGCAAGGCCAGACAGAAAGATTGGTTCACCCATGCCGCGTCTTAGGGACCGGTTGCCTCCTGCCACGACCATCCCGTTTCTCAACACGACGCCCCTTACGGGACAGCACATCAAGGCAGCGTTACAAATCACCTATCCACAACCATTCATTGCACGCTCTCTTGCTACCTCCACACTGATGTCTCTCATTCCAAATACCTGATCCACCTCATCCATCCACTCAAACTTCGCTCTATCTCTAAGACTATGTCCAATCACCTCCACTCTCATCCGCCTTTTCGCCTATCTAACATCATCCACCCTCACGATGGGCTCAAATCTTCTGAGATTACGTGAATCTACTCTGCCCTCTACCTTTTTACACCATCCCCGTTCTAATTCAAATAACGTCGTAAGTGAATCTGTTTCCCAGCGTCACTCCAGCCATGCTCCTCAAACATTTCATCTCGAAAACATTCGATCTGCTTTCTTTTGCTCGCGCCCCGAAGCCTCAGCTCCGTATAGCACAGTTCGGACAACTACCCCCTCATATAAACTTCTATTTATTTCATCCGTAACGTCCTACAGCACATTTCAATATTCAGGGCACCCGACACTTTGCACCCTTCCCTCAAGCGAGACTTCAACTCAGTTTCCATCAGTTCAGTCTTTCAAACACGAGAACCCAGGTACACACAGAACTGATTTGGCTCCAATAACTCTCTATTATGGAGGATGCTGATTCTGCCCGCTATAATAATTCTCCAACATCTCATTACTAGACTCCTACCCACGTCAAATCTCAGCTTCCTCCTCTCACACACCCTGACAAATCTCGACCCTAGCCTATACAAATTCTTTTCAGAAACTGCCACCAGTGCCGCATCATCCGCAAACACCAACTAGCTCAACAGTCAACTCCGCCCATTTGCTCCCATTGCAATAGCTTTGAGCCACGGCCCAATGAACTCGTGTTACCCACCCTGACCACTCCAGCCATAAAGAGATTGAACAATCAAGGAGTCATAATGCAGCCCCATATCAGTTACACTTTCACTGTGAACCAAAGTTTCACCTCGCTCCTCACTCTGGCACTTGCTATTCTGTCAATAAAGAAACTCTGAACCGTTATTAACAGATTTCCGCCCATTTCATAGAGACGTAACACCATTCTAGCGCTTCCAGGTCGACCCTGTCGTAGGCCTATCTAAATCAACGAAGGCCCAGAACACATTATTTCCATTCGCAAGGTACTCTCACAGACTTGTCTCACTGCAAATATCTGATCGGTACACCCTCTACCACTCCCAAAGCCAAACGTGTTTTCCACCAATTACACCATCCGCACTGTCTCTAATCTTCTTGGTTAGCACTCTCTTGTACAATCAATAACCGGCTGCATCTCATCATTCACCACCTCTTCCTTTCCGGTCTTCCCTCTCTCACCCCCTTCATCATTTTCCAGAATATCTTTTAGGTCTCTTCATAATTCTGGCGCAACCGTTTGCCTCATCTGGCATCAGCGTCTTTCTTGGCTCTCCTCAACACCCGCTCCACCTCTTCAAATGCAAGTTTGACCTCCTCGTTCCAAAATTCCTAGCCCATGATTGTGTACCCGCCCACCCGGCCCATATCAAGCCATTTTATTGACATTTCAGCAACGCATCTCTGAACGTCTCAAATTCTTCCGGAGCATTTTTCAGATCCTGCCCTCTAACGCTGTCATATCCTCCCCTAACGGCTACTGGAACTCTTCAGCTCTGCTTTCCTCATTTAGTTCATTCATCTTCACTAACTCTCTCCCCACTACTCTCCTCGAAATCAGAACAAGGCCAACTAGCGCTCTTTCTCCCACTGCACCATAGGCCATCCTTTCACATGTGTACTTGTGGATATCTCGCTTCTTGAACACTGTTTATAACCACCGGTTTCTGATCCATGAACGAATCCATCAGGTTCTTTCCATGATCATTTTAACAGCAAACTCCATACTTCCCCACCACATTCCTCACCTCAACGTCTCCAACTTTTACCTTTAGGTCACTAAATACAGCCACGTTGTTTTGACCACCAGAACTCTCAATACACTCACTCAGGACAGTCAAAAATTGTTACCTCTAATCCTCACTCCTCTCGCTACCAGGTCTGTAAGCCCTCACAAACACAAATTTTTATTTACCTATTTCAACATTCCCTCACATCAATTTCGAGGACACGTCTTTCCACTTGGTAACGCTACTATAGCCAACTAATCACTCAATATCAACGCCCCACCTTCGCGTGCTCAACCATCCTCAACGCCAGATTTTTCTCCATCATTTACCAAGCAAAACTCACATTCACCGTACCTTTCAACCTCGTCTGCATCTAACTTCTTCCGCTTAATCATCTCGCCTGTGTTTCTAATCTTTGCTCCATTCGTACTACAACCATAGATATTCAGCGCCCTTATTAAGGGTTCGGAAAGGTTTGAACCTCTTCTCCCCCGCTCGTCTTGCCGTCATTGAAGGAGAGTTTACAGAGGATAGCATCCCTAACCCCCTAGCTCCGCCTCGTTAGTCGCCTTCTATACGACACACAAGGGTTACGGTAGAATAAGTCGAACTCGCTGGCCACAGGGTACAAAACCATAAATAACTTCAACCTTTCTATCATAATATTAGTATTACACAAGCATATTGTTAATTTTATACCTGTTTAAATCATAGATTCATGGATGTCAAGTTCTAAAGTACTGACGAAAGTTTGCATTCTCATCCATATTTCAATCGCCTTATTTTGGCGGTTGAAAATTTAAGTAACCAGGCAACATACTCATTACCTTGTTAATCAAAGTCCCAACAAATTTCCAGAGGTGTATCAAAACGCATGCCAAGACCAACGTCCGCACATTCGTGCTGTTCAGGTAATAATATAATTGCCTTGCATCTCTGAGTATACGGCGAAAAGTTTTATTGGTGCATGGAGCAATTTAATCCGAGCAAGAGTTTTTTGGGTAAAGTTATTGCACATAGTTTTTTTTGATGTATTATTTTGCTCATTAGAATTTATATAGATTATTGAGTTGTAATCCATGATGTGGGATAATATTCTGTAGTTCATTTCAGAACATTTGTGTAGCATTTTCTTTATGTGTTCCCTGATGTTTAATAAACAATTAATAAGTGTTACTATAGTATCTGGGATTCTGATGCAAAATATTTACAAATAAATACTCAATTACACTTGTTTTAGGTCCCAGCCAATCTGTCATAGATTGTTGACTATGTCAAACTTGTCTATTCAACATGGAAGATAGAAATTAATGCACGACTGAACATTTATTTGAAACAAAGATACAGTTATCAATTTTGCCCATCCATTCTCTTTACTCGTAACTTATCATTGGCATGAATTTCAAGTTGCTCAGTATATCTAATTATTAATTTTAATTCAAATTCCATTTATTCCACTCAATGATAATGTCTTCGAAGCAATTTTTTTCCTTGATATTTCGAGCTTTGGTCATAATAAAAAGATTATATGCCTAACTCAATTCCGTCTACCATAGTCTATGAACTACCCTTTAAACTGTTCGGCCCATCATCAAAAAGGGCAGAAAATCATCGTATAAAGTGCCGGGCTGGGGATGGTGGTTAGCCTTGCAAATAGGGTTACCGCTTCGTCTCATGGACGCAGTCAGAAATGGTGGGATAACGAGTGTTCTCATGTTTACATAACGCCTACAGTAGAGACCCAAACGAATTAATTTGGCCAGTCACTCTGCAATTTTCCTGGAACGATGTAACCTCACTTGAAGACAAAAGCCTTAGAATTTTGCAATGGTGAGGGGACTCTGGTCAGAAAGAAGTTTGCGTTAGCCAGAACAACGAACACCGTCCAGCTGTAAGCGACGATTTCTTTAGGCAGGCCTCATATAAACAGACATCGATGTTGTTACAGTTGGGAATACAGGCCATCTAGATTGCTATCGGTTTGTTTTGAGTCAAGTGATACAAGTGACAGCATATCATCAATATTAGCGTTCACGCTCAGTGTACGGATAATGGGTCGTTCAACAGAGTTGTTTTTAAATATATCAATAGTAACACAACTCATTCAAGTTGAACGTTTTGATGTAAAAATATTTTTTAACAACTTGCGTCTACAAATTCCTTTCTCACTTTGTATCTCCATAATCAGAGATAAAATTTTCAAACAATTTGTCTATCAAGTTTGTCCACCCTTATTGTTAGAAACCCCAATCATTTCAACGTCGGAGACCACCAAACCATTCACTCAATGGCATTCTCAATGAAATAAAAAGCCATTCACGTCTCTTTCGTCACGATTTCCATGAATGTGTCAATATTCTATGCAACACCAAGCTCATATTATCTATAAACAATAGATACGACATTTCTAACAGGGAATGTTGTTATACAACCCGCCTACCGCCTGTAATTATTTCTACGCTCAACATCGTTCAGTTCTCCCGTACCCCCCAGTATGATCCGCGTGAACCAAAACCTGAGCCAGAACTGTGACCGGAAGTAGTAGTAACAAACAGAAGACGATACACAAGTCGCACCAACAATAGCTTACAACGAACTGCAAATGCGCTGACGAAAACATCCGCACTCCACCTTTGGAGTTTTATTTCCTCTACAATTTTATTTGGAAGCATTATCATTAGGAGCTGAAATTTTGTCTCAATCCAGCCGCTCATGTTCGGAAATTCTAAATTTGATCTTCCATAATGCAACCCCATTCTGAAATCCGACATTCGTAATTGTGTCTCATGGTGAAATGAAGCTTCCCAATATGCGTTGTATTGTGTCAGGTAATTTACACTATATCGATAGAGTTCCAGAATATTTTGCACAAAACCGCCTTCTATTAATCCGACAATGTGTTTTGAAAATATACTTTATAAAGCACACCGCTGGCGATAAAGTTAAAATTTATTGTTTCGTAACTAGATTCGAAATATTAATCGATAAAATGGCAAAACAATTCAAGGATTATTGTTGCACCACTGTAAGAGGGAATAATTTAATTGGAGAACAATTTCGGTCATGAGACAGTCATAGCACTTTGGGAAAGAGTGTCAAGGTCGACTCTTTTGAAAAGAAATATCAATAAATTTGAATAAAACAAGTATTTAATTTGGTATCTATAATCAAAATAATGATCATCATAGTACACATTTTATTACATGTATTTCTACTTTAACTTTCAAAACTCATATATATTAATTGTACTGTTGAGCGATTGCGCTTTTGACAAGGAAAACGGATCAAATCTACATCAGATAGCATTTTTTTTGCAATGGATATATAAAAATTGGTGGCGAAAGGAATGGAGCAACATTCATTTGCTTAGATCATAACGCGACAAGATGTCATGGTTGAATAATTCAGCCGATCATTCCGTGAAGACC
The DNA here is from genome assembly GCA_016164225.1 of Gammarus roeselii. NCBI lineage: Eukaryota > Metazoa > Arthropoda > Malacostraca > Amphipoda > Gammaridae > Gammarus > Gammarus roeselii. The sequence goes on from SDVV010006661.1 coordinate 8,745, forward strand.
TGGAATAGTGCCAGGGGTTAAACGTTTAAACCTCCAACCGGAAACAGCTACGCTGTGACCCGTTCTTGATTGGCAGTAACGCTGTGGCCAGTTCCACAACGAATAAAATCAAGTAGGTATCTTGGGGAAATAACCTCCTTCCCTGCCCCAGCCGTGTGTAGAGGATCATCTTAAACAGGATGCCGTGGTCTGTTCATCTGAGGGGAGTGCAGTTCATTCGCGGAACGTGGTCGGAACCAAGCTCAGAAGAGGTATCAACGTGTACACCAGAGTAGGAGTAATAGTTATCGGCGGCAACTACGTTGGGATAAGGTTTAGAGTGCGTCCAGCACCTCGGAACTTGGTAAAAGTACGCTAAGTATCCGTTTTCTTGTGTAACTGAATCAAGTGCTTCCGTCGTCGTATCGTTTGTGAGAGTTTCCTGATAAGTTAATTCATTTGGGATGATACAAAATCTAGATTGCAATTTACACACTTGTATGACTCTTCTCATAAATTGTGTGGATGCTTACAATAATATAAATAATAGAAATGAGATCTCAATGCAAAACGAATCGTCTATTACAATTGTTTTCGCAACAACACTTTACCAGAAGTACAAGCTCGCACCCAGAGGAAGGGGAAGAGGTGGCCCCAGACACCTTCCCAGGCAGTGTATAGGTACGCTCCTGAAGCAATTCTAATGCAATCATCTGAAATTACAGGCATGATTCTATCGGCCAAAACGAGCCAACTAGTATTAAGTTTGGGGTTTCATAAAGTGATTACTGACAACTTGTGTTGATGGGTTACACGAATTGCAAGAAGAGTCGTATGTATAACATCACTGATTTTTGATACATTCCAAAAACTTTGTATTATCTAAAACATAAATATTGGTATAATGGAAATATAATCGTAATTCACAAATATATAGGGTATTCGAGGGGCGTTTATATTGTTTGAGATACTTGAAAATAACATAAATGTTAACTCGGTTATCGCCAATGCAGCAATATATATCTTTCTATTCATGAAAAACAGGCAGCGGACCTTCCGTGTTAGAAGACATTGATTTCGAGTAGGCGGATAATCAGAGCGGAATTCTTGGTAACGAAGACTTAACAAAAGCTGGAGCGGGAATATTTTATGAGGTTGCGTGGTTCGTAAGGGATTGGATCCCTAATTCTGAGAAACTCGACTTTGGCTGTATATAAATTATAGATGAAACATTCTTATTAAGAATTTCGGATAATTACTTCCTAGGGTCAGACCGCTGCTGGCTGATGTAATGATCTAAACGAAGTGAAACTCAATCCATCAAACGCTGTGACGAAGCTCCCCCACTCGGGTACGTGATACGTAACGTCCGATTGGGTACGACACAGCTTTCTTCGGATCCGCTCTTGCCACTAGAAAACGTCGTTACGGAGTGTTCCCGAATGACGCAGGGGACTATGAACACATGTTTCAATTATCTCAGATCTCGGAAATGGAAACCACCAATGGCACACGAATAGCGTTTATAGCGTTTCAGGTCAAATTGAAATGGAAAAATAATAACTATGAACAATTCATTTTTCACTCGTTGAGGATCTCGTCACTGGATCCCGACGTAGTGTTACGCCTGCTGCAATGAAGACCAAAAGTGACAAGGCGTACCAACCTTTGTACTATCCCTCAATTAAAAACCTGTGGCAGGGGTGGAGTTCAGTGCAGCACAGAGAACTAACACTTCCGATAGATTTATAGTCTTAAATTCACCTTCTTGTGCTTCTGGAAACCGAACTGGGCCGCTTTTTCAGCGGCGTTCTCGCTGAGGAAGGCTTGGGAAGGTTAATAGCAAACCCATGCTCTACCTTCAACTCTCATATACGAAACCTTGTATAGACACAATTTTCTTCTGTTTCTTGACTTGTTACTTATCAGACTTTCCAGAGTTTATTCAACGCTCTGCTCTTGTCAGTGGAAATTCTTTCAAGAGGTATTCATAGCCCCGCTGTCCGCTGCTGGCGCTACTCTTTGTTACTGCATCCTGTTAGTGGTTCTCCTGAGCACAACTTTGGGTGGGCTCAGGTGCTGTGTGAAATTGATTCATCTATATTGGCAAATAAATTTATCGGTTAGTAGTAAGGCAGCTTTACATAAACGATGAACATTTGGAACACATTGTATTGCGTGTACGTTAACCTGTGTCAATTGATTGCATTCATCTCGCAAAAATATGCAGCAAACCAATCTTCTCTGCACTAGAATCTGTTGGCAGACAAGTTGTGTCACTTCTGGTAAAAAGAAACATGAAATAATGCAATTACATTTCGACAAGACGATGAGCATTTGTTTAAAAAAGCGCAAGCTCTCTCCTACAAATATTTGGACACCAATACGGTGTGAGATCGTCAAGTTTCCATCATTGTTTGGAAAATAACCTTGACAGCGGGTGATCTTGAACAGACTATTAAACAATGAAATAGGCATCAATGATATTCATTACTGGCATGCTCGGGGAGATTTCAACACCCATACACTAATTTCATCGTTGTGCGCTACTCAGTTCCACTGAATTACTCGATTTATGCACTACACTGCCGATTTTGACGTACAGAGAGGGAAAAAAATTCCGGCATCTTCTTTCAACTGAGAAAGAATTCAGTTCTGGTATCTGAACGATGAATTACGTCGTATGCGTTCAAAGGTGGAATGGTGCTGTTGTGACAGTTCAAGTGGTTAAGAGAGTCTAGGTAGAATACCGTTCAAAATGAATATATTTTGGTATGATTGGCTTACCTTTCTCCATGCAATAAGTTTCCCAAATGAACAATTTAGATAAAGGGAGGTAGCAATAACATTTCGCTTCATGTTACCCTCCCGACATGCACTGGATATGCTAATGCATGAATAGCTTTTTCCAATAGGACGAACCGGACAGTTTGGTTACCTTTTCGCAAACGTCCTGCAATGCCTTTTGTCTCCGAAATTAAAATATCCGGTACATGCACTCTCCTGTTTTCTGTATGTAATGTTAATTAAACATGCATGTGAGAGGTTATTGTTCAATATTTTTTTTTCATAAATTCAGATCCCTTGATCATCAAAAAACTTTGATGCTATAAATGGGGCTTCAATCTAAACGATTTTGTGTCGGTTGACAAATTCATTTATGTTTAATAGTATTTCGAGGCGTTGTTATTTAGCCCATCACACGTTAAGCTGAATATATGGTATTAAGAACTGCACTTGTCATATTTCGTTCAGGGAGGACAAACGAAGGTTTAGAGCACTGTATTTTATTAATATAATACAAAGCACATTTGGGAAGTTTTTGCTTCATGAGTCATGGTTGACAGGCGGTCTCATTAAGAAGAGAGTAATTGAGACAGTAAAAAACGGCTTGGCTGATGGAGTATTTATAACAGTACTGGAATCGGAACAGATTATTTTTAGTTGTATTTTTCACGTCATTTGTTTTGTTGTTGTCTAATCTCTGACGAGCTAAAGAAAAATTCAACAATTCTTCACGGCCAGTAACTTATCTCAAACACATGAGACGTTTTTTTGCATTTACTTATAAAGCTACTGCTAGTCGACGAAGTTCTTGAGGAAGCTACGACATGAACCATTATCATATTCATGATAGATCTCAGCTGCAGTTCTCGAGAACTGAGAGATAATAACGGGCTTCTTCGTTTAACTAATTTTCATATACTTGGTTGCAAGTTTTCCGCAGTTTGTATTATATTTTCAGCTTGTAAAGATTATACCTCTTTATAACAACACCTATTTGCATAAAATCTACTAGCTAGGCCGACCTGAAACGACAAATAAAGAATGACTACTTAACGATGAAATTACATGCTAACTTTGAGGACTTGAACAGCGTTACTCGCTAAGTCAAATTAACTCTATATGATGTTTGTTTATGGTGTGATACCTCAATATTTCAAAACAACTTACGCGTAATTTAATGGTTTTATGATTTCACTGGTCAATAGCAGCCTGACAGAATGATGCGTTTTAGGAATTCCCGAGACGTGTAAATAGCAACCCTTTGGTTTGGAAATAACAATCATCAGATAAGTGTGAAACAATTCATATATCCCTAGAGCACACTAACATAAATCTAAAGGTAACAATATTGAGCATTTGAGCGTCATTTCGAGGTAATTAGATTTAGATTGTACTCTCAGAAAAGTACGTCGCACCACACTGCGTTTCCATTCTTATTGTAATTTTATAATCTATACCCGTTAGCGTTGAAGTGCTGACTATCATATGCGTGAAGAGCCGCTGTCATGTCATTGTAGAGACTTTCCAGTTTTGCATTACAGAGAAAGGTGTTTGGCAATTATTTCCGCCCTGACAATGGTCAAAATGAACGACAATGCATGGAGCTAAATGCTCACGTTAAACGTCATTTGAGGCAGAAGGACATGCACATTAAGATATAGCATTCCAGAAATTACTGGGAAGTCGGCAAAAGAACGGCCTTAATAATCGTTATTAAAAACATCTCCGGCCAACGTTTGCTGCGACTAATTCTTCATAGTAAAAATTGGTCATCTCCAACCCAGGGAATCAATTTATCCTATGATCCACATTAGCCATTGGGTTGTATTTTGACATATTGTGGGCTGCCAATCAAACGATTATATATTGTTCAACACATTCAGAGGCTGTTAGGCTACAAAAAAGATGTTCGACTTCAAAACACCTATACTTAAAAAATCGGTGTGTTTGATATTATTGATTGATATCATAAGTAAATGTTTCATTTTATTGCCAACCCTGTCGTGTACTCTACATAAATATACAAATTTTTTGCTATTTTTTTCGCAATCTAGTATACTTGTGACCATACAATGATAATTCTGCGCAATAATACGCAGATCCTCACCACAACCTTGTGTTCCCATCAGCGCTCTCTAATCTAACACATTCTCCCAATTCCTAATTGACCTTATCTTGGCCCTCCGGTAGCGTCGCTGCAGAGCACTCGACCCATTAATGCACTGCTGTTCAGTGCGGGCGAATCGTTCCTGCGTCGCACTACGCCATCCCCAAAACAATGTATGCATTACGGTTATGAACGCTGTTACTGGTGTCATTTTTCAACGCCGAAAACACACTCGCCACATCAAAACTAAACCAACCGTAGCAGCGCCTATTCATAAGGCAACTGCTGGAAGGCTTCCAAAAGCGATTCAGTGGAAGGAGGCAGCACACCGCAAGGGTACCGGTCACTAAACGCGGATGAACAGCTGTGCCTCCTCGCACCGTTGGCCAAGGTCGTGACGGTTCCTGAGCAAGATACGCTTTCTGGTTGGAAAAAACTGCATGAGGCCAGTTTGGTTAATTTAAATTTCCTGTTTTTTTAGTGACGTGAATATATATTTACCAATCACAAAATCAATTCTGCTGAACCTGTGCATGTGTATTGGTGAAGCATGCGGAAGTGAACGTAGAAATAGAGAAGAGCAATATTTGCCTGTATATAACAGCGGAATTCTTAACTGATTTTTCTGCAATGTCCAACACAATGACTTCGTGCGGATTCAATTTTTATAGACAGCTCATGCACGTCTGGGCTTCAGGACATTAAATTGAATTAAAATTAAACAACAGAAAAAAATCTATGTGAATCTGCTTGCTGCGAACAGTCAGGGCCAAAAAAAATACATAAAAAATAATTTGCATTGACTTATAAAAGTTTGTGATTTTTCCACCGACAGATAATCCAGCAGAATTATCATGACTGGGATCACATAGTAACAGATTCCTATATCATATCATGAATTAAATGCCAATTGAATTGGGATGACGATTGGCCTACATATGCGGGCAGCATAAATATCGCATTTTTAGCTGTTTTCTCGCGCCATTCATGTTGCTAATGCGTAATTCACTCATGATGGCGATGACGTAAGTCTTCAGAGAGAATACTAGTGAATATTACAGCCTTGAAACTACGCAAGGTAGTACGAAAGGGAAAATTTGAAAATGGTTTCTATTGATTCATATAGTTTGTTGATCTCTGAAATTGTCGTTTCTCATCTATGGAAAGTCCTAAGAATTTAGCTATATATACTTGAGAACTATCAAAAACCCATATAATAAAACTGATTTTATCGGCCAAGAGGGTGATTTGAAATAAACATGTATTTGGTTTTATCTTCGTTATTTGATAAACGGTAAGCAGTGAGCCAACGACACACACTAGGTAATCCTCGTTTCTCGACTGCCGTGAAATCAAAATTAGGACTGGAAATAAATACTGTGGTGTCGTTGTACAAACGGAGGGATTACAAGTCATACAACGAACGAGACATCATATGGAGTTTTGAGAGATTCAGCGATGTTCCATAAATAAACGCAAGTGGACCACCAAGTTTGATTGTAGATCGTGGAAACTTATGTATTACAATGGAAACATATTGTGATCCATTGTTCTAGTTGAATGGAGACCCATCATTCATAATTTATCTTTATTCATCAGGATTTTAATTTCTGAAGTAGTGCATCAATGTTTTTTTGTTAGATCAATCAGGAAAAACGACTGAAACTAGATTTGTATTCAATTATCCATATTAAAATGCAGTAAACTGGAGAATTGCTTCAGACGTATTAGCTCGAATTGCATAGACAAATTCATAATCTTTTCGAGTTGGGTGCGCGCTCAGAATAAAAAAAAATATGGGTAGCATCGATATCGTTTAATTAGGCCTATAGTGATTCGCAAAAACTCGTGGCCCTTAGAAAAATAGGTACAACATGAGCTTTTTTCAAACATTCGAAAATACAGCCAATAGGAAGGATCAATATATTGGTGGAAATGTATGCTGTCGCTGACTTTCGTGGGTATCTGCAGTATACGGACTGCACGACTTTGCACATCATGGATCGATATATTATTTGTCTTAATGCACACTAATTTCTCAATCGTATTTTAAGTGTACTCAACATCAAAGAATATCAAGTGATTGGCCGGAGAAGCACTGCAGATGACTTGAAATATTTAAATGTTCACAAAACTAGCTGTAATAGTCACAATTTTCTGACCAGCTATATGAAAAATAAACCAATTCCAGGTTTTATTTATATAAGATTTTCTCCATTATGTCCGTCCTTTTCAAACATCTGAAATAAGAATACAAGAAGCAGTTACTGGATGATCAGTAGGAATTTAATCGGATGATAAATCAACCTAGTGATGTTATATATGGATTCAACCAATGCCTAAACATTAGGCACCTTATCTTTAATCATGGGCACTAGTTCATATCTGTATATCAAGTGTCATCCTCTGTGCTATTCATCAGCTGTTGTTTTTTGTGTGAGGTGGCACACCTTTAGCATCAATTCTAGATACGCATCGCTCGGCTCATCCCATGTATCAGACTATCATTTCTTTCTCCCTTTGATAGCTCCACTTTTTTTTTGGTAGCCCTGCCCACATTTACTACATACACTAGTGTCTTCATGACCGTTAACCCTATTAGCCAGGCGTGGTGTTTAGAATTCTACATAAACCTTATACTCGCGCATATCTCTTAAATGTGATATTATCTGTTGCTGTCCATCAAGCTATTCTTCAATTCAATAATCATCTATATGATCGTTCAATAAAAGGTCAAAAATTGTTGGTACTTTATAAACAAATAACATAATTACATACTGTACCTTCACTTGAGCATCGGCGAGAGCACAACGGCACCAGGCTGCTATGACTGGTGGTCGGTTTGTCACCTCCAGTGTGGGACTGACTGTCGTAGGTGAGGTTGTGTTGATGAGAGCGCGCTTTGCATGAAACGCTGCGGGTTAAACGTTCTGTGCACTTGCTTAATACCCCTGAGTGCAGCAAATATGCCCGGCCAACTGAGTGACAAAGAGATCAGGCGACTAATGGAGCAGGAACCTGATAGTGACGGAAAAGAAGATAGTTTCCCCCTCCGGAGCTGCTGCTGCCGGAGCTGCTCTGCTAGGTTCCGCCTACCTACACGCCACAGGTTACATTATCTCCAAAGAACGTGGGCGGTCTGCCCAGTAAGTCATTCACTATAGGGCTTGTTATTCCTATTTCCTTTGCAAGATCTTATCAATTGACAATACTGCAAGCACAAGAGATTTATTCTACATATGATGACTGAAGGGCAGTTACCTAGTAATAACAATCAATCAGTAACTGGTCGATGAAAATTCGTGGTTTTTAAAATCCTACAAAAGTGGCACCGCGGGACTACATCGAGACGTCTCGTGACGTGCCTAATAGCGTTAATGAGATGGGTGATGCTCGCCTGGCCATCCGTCGTGCTGTGTGATCAAAAGCTGTGTATTGCAATGCCTATTTTAATGCAATCATTGCTAATATCAATTATAGGTTCATTCAAGGCCTAGCTGCAGCACAGATGAACCACTCGTAGGATACCAGCGGCTACTCAAACTTAACCCATCAATGCGCAATATTCTCTTCGCACGACCGCATGGGCCCTTGATATGGTTTGGCTATTGTCCTATTGTGTTTTGTAGTTTCCATGTTTCATCAAACAGTTCAAACACACACACACACTTTCACCAACACCGAGTACGTCTGTTTAATTTTGATGAGAAAAAGTAAGAGATTTGTGTAGGCTGATATTTCTTTCATTAGTACTAACCCTAATGAGGAGCCTTCCGAAAATGAAAGACGAGAGATAGAAAACATTTGAAATAATGAAAAAAAAAATCCGTTTGTAATTGACCGAAACATTGTGGTGGAAAATGAATATTACTGCATAACATTATAGTCCAATAAGCTGATCAGGATCAGTTAGGAAAGTTGTTCATCATGGCCCACAGGAAATGTAGGGCAACGATTGTACCGTTGTCAACGAAGGAAAACGGAGCTATTATATGGATAAGTTCATAAGTTGATACAACGTATGGAATTTAAATATTCCTATATGTTTGCTAACAGTAGCAAATCAGGTGAGAAAATACTGTCAAAATAAGTTAAGTGATCTGGTTGAAGCCAACAGTTCATCGCTTCCCACTGACGCCATTGTAATTTCTTATAATTGTCCACCTAAATTTTGTGCGGCATAAGGATTGGTGACGACTGCCACTTTCAGCCATCGTAACTGCCTCCCCAATGCAAATGTACCTGAGAGGGGTTCTTATAAGAACACCCACTTTAATAGATATTCGATGAAAATTCCACTTGGTTCATCGTCGATATCCGGGCATGTAATCAATAAATGGTCCCTGTGGAGGCACTTCACTTAGTTTTCGTATCCTGTTCTTGAACATTCATTGCAATACTGTGAGAACCTGCGAAACCCTTCTGTTAATTCTTCGACGTTTGAGTAACAGCAGAACTCAGAGATTCTTGTGTCCGATTAGTATTATTGGATCGAATTTAGGGATTGCGAACTTTGTTTGCCTGCTATGCACTCTGTTATGTTTCTGAGATCCAGAGGATGGACGGCATACGCTACTCATAGCATTATGATGTCAATGCAGAATCGTGTTGAATATTCACGTTTAAAAACTATTACTTCTCTGTTTTTCTTATTGAATGCTGAA
>SDVV010006662.1:0-18280 GCA_016164225.1 Gammarus roeselii
TATATATATCGTAGATATGTCCTTTTGGCATCTCATTTGGAAAATAGTGCACTTGATGCACCTGTCCCTCCTGCATCTCACCTCTCAATTAATTGACCCATCTGTACACCTTGAATGAACTAACAGTCTTCTGTATCTCCTGTAGTACTGATCCGGAAGTGACTCAGCTGCAGCATGGTGCAGAGAGACACTCACCTACTAACCCATTCCTTACAGATGTCCGAGCTAATACCGGTTGATTGTCTCTTTTGGATTCAAATCTGCGGTAACTGTTCATACCTTTTTTGGAGAAAATCTTGCAATAATTGATCAAAAATTAAAAACCATTGGTTTCCTCTGATTTGACATAACTCCAAATTTAAATACTCGTGCCATTTATGAACTGAACCTTGCAATAATACCCGTTTTTCACAATTTAAAATACTCGTGTTTCTTTTGACTAAACTCAGGAGTTGCCACGAGCAACCCTTTCCCAGAAGATGTTACTCTGACGTCTCACCTTGAAGTGCGTCAGTCTTCAAGGACCCTGCAATAATAACTATTTTTTTAAATGTCTAACAACTCGTGCTGCCTTTGCTTGGCAGCATGCACCGGTTACCTAGTGAAATAATATTTGTTGGATGTGCCACTGGCATTTCACTTGAAATATGAAATATTCTAGGAGATGTCCTTCAGGCATCTCACCTAAAGCATATTGGAATTATATACAGCACCCAGTGCAAACTAATCCCTGGAGATGCTCCTCAGACATCTCACCTTGAAATTTATTCCCTTGTGCAATGTGGATAACTAACTACCTTCTCTTCTGTAGCACAGATTCGGGTGGGACCTGGTGCAGCAATGTCAACAAAAATGTCAATCTAAAAATCGTTGGCTCTTTTTCGGATTAAATTCTACTCTAGATGCTTGTCAAAATTCAATACATTGTGTTTCCTTTGACTATTGTCTAAATTCAAAATGTAAATACTGATCTTTTGTCTTTTTTGACTAAAATTCTGCGATAACTATTGAATAAATTTAAAGATATGGATCATTTGACTAAAATCTGGAGTTGCCATGAGCAACTTTTTTCAAGGAGATGTCCTTCTGACATCTCACATTAAATGCTCTTGTAAGACAAACCACTGTTGTTCAGAGACTTACTCTACTGAACACAAGGGAGAACCACTTTCAGGAAACTTATCAAAATTTCACGACATTTCTGCAAATTCCGACCTAGACTCTAGGCCAGCCATGAGCAGGTCTATCTCTAGGAGATGTCACTCCGACGTCTCACCTTGAAGTGCGACATCCTTCAAGGAACCGCTTGCGTACAGAAGACTTAATCTTCTGAGCGCAAAGGGGAGGAACACTACCCGGGCAACTGGGTGTGCTGCTCTCCTAAATGTGCACATATTTGTCGAAATTTAATTCCCATATGCTCTTATGGAAGTAGACTCAATACCTAGTTGGAGTCAGTTTGACCCAACCTCTAGGGCAAGCTGACAGGCATGCCCTCGAGGAAAAGTGGGAGTGCGCTGAGCGTATGGGCGTGGCCGTTTCTGCTCGACCGTCTGAAATGAGACCGCCTGGAACCTAAATACTTCTCTTCGCTTCTTGTTCGCCCCGTTCCAGAACAAGTCAACCTGACTCGCGACCTTTTCTTCTCCGGGGCTGAAATGGCCCAGGTAGTAGTGGGGTGGTTGTAGTAGGTAGTGGTGACAGTAGCGGTGGTCCTTCTCCTTTCTGTCCTCACAACCTTTCTTTTTCTGTATGTGTGCGTGAATTTCTAAAGCCTCGTTGACTATCCTCCACTTTTCTTTCACTTTTTTCAAAGGAAACACTCGACATGAGCACTCGTGCTCATCTGTTTTCCTTACTCTAATTTAATCTAATATAATATACCCTCCATACCCCGGTTCATCAACCAGCCTCGGTTCGTCTCAACTCACCTCAACCAGCCTCGACTCGTTCCCTCCACGCACAGTGTCATTCAAGACTTTCACACTCTAAGATCAACATCAACATCCTTTTACCACTTAGCCACCAAAACGCACATCTGTGCTTGGACATTTATTAGGCGTTTGGGTGAGAGCAAATTCCCCCACTGTAGGTTGGACTAGACTTATTAACACACCGCACAGGCCACCTAGGGCCCCGGCGGGCCCTAGGTGGACTGTTATAACAGTCGTCATTTGGCTTCATTTCTTCCCTAGATCATGCTGTCCTTTAATTTCTTCGACTGCCACATGTTCCCTTTTCGAGGAGACAACTCACAGATTGATTAATGGCTGCACCTGCCATTGCCAGTCCAGGGGCTGTCTCGGACAAACCGTTGCCAAGGGCCACTGGGAGAAAATTTGTGTTTCCTGATTTATATTTTAGCGTAATTTGAAGGATAAAGGCGTGTGATATTGTCCTTCAGCGTTAATATCTGTTCCTTAGGTTGTTACTTAACTGTAATTCCTCAGTATTTATATCCCGTGTTTGTATCTCCCTACAGGGTGTGTTTTTCCGTCAACACCTTTCGTCACACTTATACTACATTTATTTTTGCTGTACTTTTACACTTTTGTTACGTTGTGTCCGTTATAATGCAATCAATGTTTATTGCTCTATTGAGAGTTTACCTGTTGTCATGTTACTTTGTTCCAATTCAATTCAAAAATATTATTTTAAAAACACTGTTTAATCATTGCACCTTGAATTTTACCCGATTACATCAACCTAAAAAAATATTTTACCATAACAGGACTATGTACAGAAAAATGATAGAGGCCACAAAATAACAAATATTAAAATACCAAAAGAGCGTGCACACGATGTTCAAAGTCTCGAAGGTTTTAAGTACTTTCAACGAACGCCTTACGTCCATCGGCCTTACTGTCTATGCACGCGTAGAGTGCGTGTGTGTAAGGGTTTGCGAAGTCGAGTTCTGCATTGTTTTTCCTCACAGCAGCTATTGCACAATTCACTTCCTATTAACAATGCATTTTCTTTTAAGATTAAGGTATTATAATTTAGACCATTGTATTAACTCCCAATGGAAATGTGTCGTAGATGCAGTTTTCCCTCTGGCGGCGGGAATCCCTCCGCACGACAACTGCAGTTTTCCCTCTGGCGGCGGGAATCCCTTCGCACGTTAACTTGCCATCAAGCAGTGCGGTACTCCAGTTCAAAGTTCCCGGCATATACTACAAGGGACCATTCAGCAACAAGGATTTTTGGCGACATCAATTCGCGCCAAGAGCGGCAACAAGGAGTGGACGCGAAGTCAATTAGCATCTGGGAAGCGGCACAGGGATCTTGAAATGCTAAGTTCAGAGTTAAAGGAGAGTTTTTAAATTAAGAAATACAAAACAAATTATCCTTTGAATTAGGAATTACAAAAATTACTAGCCTTAGTTTAAATAGCAACATCTATACAGTATGAAACGTATGGAGACATGTTTGACTGCTGATGTGGCACAGCCACATCAGCAGTCTGCCCCGTCTGGCTAAAGCCAATCACGTGTCGACAAGGCCAGAGGCTCAGGCCCTACCGCCAGGTTAACCCTCATTCAGCCTCCATCAGAGGCAACAACAGGTTCTCAAGGTAATGCTCACATTCTAGTGCATCCTGCACTCTTGTGTTCGTTCAGTGTCGTTGATAGTATTGTTTTAGCTGAGTTTATTTTTTTAAGGCATTCTACAAGTTCTACAACTACTGTAGGTAAAGTATTCCTATTTTCTTCTTGTCCGCCAGGCTCAACACGGTGACAAGACTTTTTCGCCTCTCCTGTCCGGAGCCAGAGCGACACGAACACCCAACCGTTATGACAGGAGACTATTTTATTAATTGGCATGTCACGTGTAGGATTCAATTCGCCGATAATATTCTCGACCAATACTTTGTGTGGTCGTGATTACATTAGCTAATTGGCCATTTAAAGTTATAAATCACCACTTGCACTATCGTGTTTTCTTCTATTAAAATGTCTATTTGAATCTTTTTATGTGGGGCTAAAATTTGAATTGCATTATATCAGATCTCATCAATAAAATAAGTTTAGTTCTCTCGTAATTCAACCTCTTTGGGTCAAGTCAATACATTAAAGGTATAGACAACCATAAACCCTTCAAACCTTAAATGTGCATCGGGATTTCTCGTGCGTCAGGTCTTTATGCGGAACAGCTGATAGATGTAAACAAACCTCTTAGGTTCTTGTTTTCGTTATTAACAAGTGAATACTATTCGCAAACACTTGTAGAACAACTAAAGTTTAACTCTCAATTAATAATGATGCCTGGAACCAATTATTATTATGTCATACGGCAGCATCTGAGCCTCATTTATGATTAGGGGTATTTTAGTGCCTTATTTTAGGGGAACTGAACAAGCCTCAGACTGTCCTAAAAGCGCTCGTCTGTCAAAAGTCGCTCCAGACCTATCTTGAAAAGTTGCCCTCACGTCGATTCGTTGAACGAGGAAAGCCTGGAAATGAACGAGCCTCATGCGGTTTTAGCCCGAAGCCTCATAGATTTGAACGATGTGTGTATTGGGCAGAAATGAAGTGTTTCAAGTAAAGGCCGCGGATGAGCGTAAGTTTTTGATTTAATTTAAGCCTCACTAACTAAAGTAAAATGCATGCTCTTAGTTTTGGATGGCGAAAATCGGAATTCGTCCAAAAAAAGCCTAGTTCTCAACTTGGCAAGGTGTCTACGGCTTTTTGTAAGTAGTTCACGTAAAGGGAAGAGAGCTGTTCTCCGTCATAAAGGAGGACGATGACGATATCTATAGTCTTAATACTAAGTCTGGTAAACGAACTGTGTAGTTTTCACCTAAGGTTTATTCGCACCCGACCCACGGCCGAGTCCCCGTGTCGTTATTAGTATTATTACCGATCCATAAATGTATTTCGGCCCGCACCTACATAAAGTGTACTAGCGCCTTCGACACGGACCGCCTAACAAGAAACTAACCGCTGCTAGCCTGTGTCTGCAGTCTTTCTCCTACAAACCCAACTGTCACCTCCGGTGCTAAAGTGTCAAATATAGCTGCGCGTACTGACTCTAAAACTGCTAATATAGATGCGTGTCTAATCAGGATAAGTGTTACAATACCATGTAGATTGCCTGGCCCGCCACATGTTCCCTGCCAAGTGCCCGCAAGAGAACGGTCTCCTTCGTGGCCCCAAAACAAGCCCAGCCATTTGGCTTTCCAATCCGCCCCGCGGTGTTTTGACCTATTCCCCAGTATATAAGCTCTGCATGTTGCTGAGTCATCAGACTTGAGGACTTGAAGACTCAACCTCACCGTCTCCGTGCATATCTACATCGGGTCCGCGTCCCTCTCCAATCTTGTCCCCCTCAGCTGACTTCCCAATAACGTGTTAAATTGTATTAGCTCATGAAAAGAACCACAACTTAACTCTATTTCCGTAACTAGCCTGGGTAAATAAACTACTACAAAGCTCGATTGAGTTTATTTCCTCAATACCAGTTTCCCCCAGCTAGAGTAGAGAAAAAGTTAATACAGGCGCTGCAGACAGGATTGGGAGTCAGATTGGGAAAAATATCCCTAGTAAAAACAGCAACGCCTCTATAAGGTGAAGACGACAAGATACCGGCTGAGAGGAGAGCATCGCATCCGACAACAAGAAGCAGAAGGAGCAACAGCGGACAACCCGCCGAACTCCAGAAACCTTGAGTATATGTGTGATATGCACGTTAAACCATTAACCTAACATTTCTGGTTAGTGAAGTGTCAAGTGTGAACATAAAAGTGAAGTGAAGTGAAGCTAGAAAGTAACTTCATATTAAAGTCAGTAACTATTGAACAACAAAATGACGATTAATCAAATCACAGTCCTGCAGGATTTACCGAAATTTGCAGGTAATCCTAAAATAGGCGAAACGCACTTCAAACCCGATATTGACGCGTGTACGTTCATGAGAACCGTCGAAAACCATTTCTTACAGAATAACGTAACAGCGGACGATAAAAAACTCCAAATCCTTTTCTCTCTCATTGATAAAAAACGAGGAGAGGCGATTAAATTACTCACCTGTTACGCTGGCAGACATGTCACATTTAATTAAATTAAATCCGAGTTTCTCAATATGTACCCGTCTTTCAAGGTTACTAAATTCCAACACGCCGCACGAGCATTGCTAAGAACAACACTCACGCCAGACAATATGTTCTGCGGTATGACCTCTTTAGAAAATGAGTCGCGTGCCGTGGCAGAGGCTTACCTTAAAAATGAAGCTCTTACCAAGGGAGACTTCAGCGAGGAAACCTTATTGGCTAGTACCATCCCAGTTCCGCCTCCGCCGCCTACTAGCGCTTCTACTTCCGCTTCAACTTCGATACCAAATGCTGCGCCGATCTCTTTGCTAAACGTCGTACAGAATTTTGTGATGCACCTCTTTGTAGCCTCTCAAACGGCGAACAAAGTGTATGACAAACTGTCAAACTTCAGTCCCAGAAACTCTTCTACGAGATTCATGTCCGAAACAGTGAAAACTGTAGAGCAATATAAGTTGCTCACGACGACTAAAAAGCAAGGCAACCCGGACGAAGTCATTTGGCAGGCCCGGCTCCAAATACCCCCGGTTAACTTAACGCGCACGCCCCCCTCCTCGTCGGAACTAAGGACGGCACCTCGCGTAGTTAATAACAATCGGTTGCCAATAACGTGTTACAACTGTGGGAAAACCGGTCATGTTAAAAGGGAATGTCAATCATTTGCCTTATGCACCAAGTATGGACACACTGCTAAGCAATGTAAAACCCGGCTAGCTCAAGCAAACGGAAAATACTGTGACAAATGTAAGATTAGAGATTCTCATAACACCATCGAATGTATACGCGATGGTCGTGTACAGCCACGGAAAGTTCCACAGATCCACGTACGCATGGCACAGGCTGATGAGCCCACGACAGACCAACACGAAGTACCTGCAAGACATGACGTTGATGTTGATGACTGGGATTCTAACATATATGAAGGGGATGCCGAGCCTAACCAGTACTGACTAGGGACTCCACACCCTAAGGAACGGAAAGGGAATAGCATGAATGTCCCGCATTTAAACGTCAAAATTAATGGACGAGAACTGAAAGCATACATCGATACAGGTGCTACTACGACGCTCGTAGCTGACTTCGCGCTCAGAACTGAGGTCTACGGCTTGGAACCCTATAGAGGCCAAGTATTAGATGCGAATGGAAGTCAAATTCCTATACTAGGACAAGCAATAGCTCAGGTGGAGACACCTGCGGGATGTTTTAACACCCGTGTACTAATATTCAAGAAGAATGACCGTATAAAACATGACCTGCTGATTGGCATGAATATTCTAAGGCATGCGGTCATAGACTTCCTTAGTAAGAGACTACGTTTTTCTCTTGACGCTAACACGGCTAGCGAGTCGCCCCCAAACCATGTCCTCAGATTCATCTTAAAGGACAGTGTAATCAGAGGTGGCTCTCCCGCGAAGGTCACCCGTGCCGCGAAGGAGAGTGAAAGTCCACCCGACTACAGTGAGGTCAAGAACACAGCAGTGGACGGTACCTTGGCTGACCAGTCCCAGACAAGTTTTAACGTACATTTACGTAAGGACGTAACGATACCAAGGAACACGGTGATGTTAGCTACGGTTAAAGTTAATAAACAATTACGGAACGGACGAGAGATAGTACTACATCACACTCACCTCAACCCTAGAGTAGCCATAGCTGGTGTACTTACTCTAGTTGAGAACAAAAACATCAAGGTCCATTTCGCCAACCTGAGCGAAAACAAAGTGATTCTGAAAAAGGGCACGAAACTATATAGTGCTGAATATCTAACACCCGAAACTGTACTTGTGGCCCAGCCAGTTGAGCCCGACTTGCCCGTGGGCGATTGCATTAAAACGCTAACGCAAGAGGACATTAGTTGCGGTGACCCCAACGAGACAACAGCCCTGCTGGAAATATTGAACCGCCACAGAAACGCCTGTTGGCTCCCCAGTGAACCTTTAGGGAAATACACTGGAGATCAGCTGAAACTACGCCTAAAAGAAAATATCGTGTTGAACAAAGCACCGTACCAAATACCATACGCGTTTCAAGATAAACTAGACCAAGTAATTAGAACTATGCTAGATGAGGGAACTATCTCGGGTTCAAAGTCTTCCTATAACAGCCCATTAATCATAGTCAAACGCGGTAACAGTGACATACGTCCATGCATCGATTATCGTGAATTAAATAAAATCCTAGAGCCCGTTTCGAATTCTCTGCCTTGCATCTCCGATGTACTCAACTCCTTGGGTCAATCTACTTACATTAGTACGCTAGACCTCGCTAGTGCGTATCACCAGTGTGCGATTCATGCAGATGATCGCGAAAAAGCGGCTTTCACTGTAGGAAGCAGCAAATACGAATGGAACCGAATTCCATTTGGTCTCCAGAGTGCACCCGGATTTTTTGCCCGTGTAATTAATGAAGTACTCTACAAGACGCTAGGACCGCAATGTCTCGCGTACATTGATGATATCATCATATTAAGTAAAACCGCTGAACAACACTTGGAAACGATAGATTGCGTCCTACAAAAACTGAGAGAAGCCGGAATCAAACTAAAAATACAAAAATGTCACTTCTTTGCCAATGAGGTAAAATTCCTCGGATATCAAATGACTAAAGAAGGCATGACAATGACCAATGAGCGAGTAGCTGCAATTAAGATGATGCCCATGCCGACAAATAAAAAACAAACCCAATCTTTCCTTGGGGTTGTAAATTATTTCCGTCTGTTCGTCCCCAAATTCGCAGAAATCGCGGAACCGCTTTACGAATTACTACGAAAAATGCTACGTTCCTATGGACTCAAACTCTCAAAAAGATATTGTCCCAGGCTCCGATAGTGAACTTCCCAAATTACCACTTACCGTTTCATCTCTACACGGACACCTCGAATTCCGGTATAGGCACCGTACTAATGCAAAAGCACGAAGGACTATTACACCCCGTGGCGTACGGATCTAAAACTCTCAATAGCGCGCAGAAAAACTATTCGACGACCAAGAAAGAGGCCTTAGCCCTCGTATATGCACTCGAACAGTCCAGGCACATAATTTTACTATTTCCCGTACACGTGTACACTGACCATAAACCGTTGTTAGGTGCTCTAAGGAAGCCCAAGAAAGATGACTGTTTGCGAAGATGGGCTCTATTGATCCGAGAATACGCCATTAACCTCAATTATGTAGAAGGAAAAGACAACATCTTTGCGGATACCCTATTAAGACTACCGGTTGACACAAGCAGCACTAACATCTTAACTACAAAGCTCCACGAGAAGCTCTACACGACTACATCCCCGAGAAGGTGTATGGACCGCAAAGGAACTACTAAACGCGCAAAGGAAGGATTCCTCGTGTTCTCAACTATTTGGACAGCTAAGAAACGACGGTACCCATTCTAGTAACCCAGACACGGAAAAGTCTATTTCCACTGATATCCTGTTAAACAGTAAAATAATCAACGGCGAACTCTACATAGTACGGAAAATAAAGAGAGGAACCCTGAGTGATGAATTCCTTGTACCATATCTTCCCACCAGTTTTCTGCCACAAGCATTCAAAGTAATACAAAGCGACACAACTGCTGGTCACAAAGGACCCGAACGAACACTCAAAATGTTTGTTAGAAACTTCTATAACTCACAAGAACGCCACCTGATAACCCAACTCTGTGATGATTGTGAGCTGTGCATTCAATCAAAGAAAGTATCCAAACTAGTTCCCATAGATAAATATCCTGTACCAATCAGACCCTTTCACACCATATCGTTTCGCAGCCTCGGTCCTCTGAGAATAACAGAAGACGGAAACCAGTACATATTGACGATCAGAGATTACACTACTTGATAAACGATCCTTTTTCCTTTAAAACACAAGGATACTGATTCAATAATAGAAGCCCTAAGACAAGTCAATTCCAATTAGGGCGCTAGCAGTGTCATGATCACTGACAATGCCCCAGAGTATACCTCCGATAAACTGATTAACTTTTTGAAATACTACAACACCAAAAAGGTGGAAATAGTTCCATACCACACAGCGTCACAAGGACTCTCAGAACGCATAAATCGTGAAGTAAACAAGCTGTTGAGAATTTACACTAATCAACTAGCAGTTAACGCCTGGGATAAATTATTACCAGCAATACAGTTAGCAATTAACAACACTTTTAACAGTAGTATGATTCCGCTATGATTCCGCAACTGCTACCCTCACGCCTCTCAAACTACAGTATAGTGAAGATGAGCTACATCAATAGATGCAACGCTTGCAAGAAGTGCGAACTCACTGTAGAGACACTCTTCTCACCGCCCAAACTTTCTACACTGCATACACAAACGCTGGAAGAAAATCTAAGCATATCTCAGTGGGTGATCGGGTCTACGGTACCCTTCGGCAGATCTCTAAGCAAAAGCTAGACTTGCCTGTTCGCGGATCCTTTTTAGTGAACAAAAGCAAAGGGAAAGCGTGGGAACTCCAAAAAATTGCCACGAAGAAAACATATATAGTTCATCCCGACTATATAATTACACGGCAACCGCCATGCTCCACGCCACCTCCCCACAGACCGCTACGCCAACAGTCAGCACTCCTCCACACAAACCGGTTCCAGCACGAATCCAGCTAGTGAGAGCCTGCAAGCTGACCTAGTAACCTGCCAGTACAAAAGGGAAAAGACAAGGTCAACGCAGCTCGCACACCTACCCACGCTGCAAAGCATCGCCCCTGCACTGTATCACTGCAATCAGCCCACACCTTTTCTTTGTATTGTTCAAGTAACCATTTCTATCGTCTGGTTCGGAATAGTTAATTTGCTATAATGTATTCTTATAGTAAAGTAAGTAGGAAGTGCCATTCGATGTCACTTAGAATAACCACTGTTGTATCAAGACTCTTGAATAATGATAGTTAATTACGTAAGGTATTAACCCCCTAATATATATGTTACAGATTCCCTAAGTACCATGGAATTGGCCATACTACTCATGGGAGCCGTGGTTCTTGTTGCACTGACACAAGCAGGCCCCATATTCCGGGAAAAAGCCCCCAGATCAGCAACAACGATTACGGAGACAAAGCCTGTCACTGTCATCCCTTGGCCCGGATATGCCCACA
Source organism: Gammarus roeselii (assembly GCA_016164225.1). Classification (NCBI taxonomy): domain Eukaryota; kingdom Metazoa; phylum Arthropoda; class Malacostraca; order Amphipoda; family Gammaridae; genus Gammarus; species Gammarus roeselii. The sequence continues at coordinate 11,152 of SDVV010006662.1, forward strand.
TTCCAGGCGCGTTCCTTCTGTCCCGAGTAAATCTCGGCTTTATCAATATCACTTGTTCTAAGTACTCGTCTGATTTGGACGCTGCCACTCAAATAGCCAAGGTGTTAGCAAACACTAAATTAGTTGGAGGGACCCGAAATCAACTAAACCGATACGGATATACGTTCTTAAAGTTAGAGACTGAATATCTGAGTACCCTCCATAATATATTTGACTTGTTACTTTGTAATGGCCGAGGTAGTGAACTTTTGACAAAATTCTACGCCTTCCGTGACCAAGCTACAATAGTCTGGACTATGCTGAAAAAGTCAGAAGTAACTCAACGTACGGATAATACTAGTCTCAGTACTCAATCGGACGCCCCCATTAGTGGACTAAATATTACTCATCCGATTAATGCCCCCTCCTTGATAAACTACTTGTCCGAGGTAAGACCCTTACGGCCAGGAAGACAAAAACAACCCCGGAATCCGCTAGTGATTGGATTAGGATTAGGATTCCTGGGAAGTTACTTATTTTCTAAAATTTTCGATACTAGTAATCTAGTCGACGTTGACGCCTTAAACAGAAATATCCAACAACACAATAAATTCATTAAATTGACTAACGAGAGACTAGACATGTTGTCCCAAAATGTGACTGATTCTTTTGAGGCAGTAAAGAAGGTTGTTGATAAATTGGCTGATACACAAGAATTAGCGGACATTCATCAAGCAAGTCAGTGGAATCTAGACCAGCTATAAGCAAGCCTAACGGACGTTTGGACTACTTTTAGATCAAGCGAGCTTACAGTATCTCTGCTCGATTTTGATTTGATTCGAGCCTCATTTCCACCAGAGCCTCAACGTGAGTCATAATAGGCTCCCCCTTAAGGCTACATGATCATTGATTCCAGTAGGCTCGCACGCCTAAGTGTGCGAGGAAAAATGAAACAACGCTTTATACGTCAGAAAAAACGTGAAAATTTTAGCAATGTCAGACGCACGCTAGTGCGCAAAAGAAGAAAACGCTTACTCGAAACGGATCTCCGCTTCCAATCCTTTAGAACATAAGGAGTGATATGTACGCACCCTAGTGCGTACGTGTAGCATCGTCGAGATTAGTACAAAGTCAGTGGCTACAGCGTCAACATCAGCTCCGACAGCAACGCAACACAATATTTACAGCTACGCGGTTTAGTTGTATTAATACAATTTATTTACTTAGGTAAGATAAAGACTCAGATGAAACGAAACGAATCCTCGCCTCCGACCCCTCAGAACCTCATGAGTTATATGTCCATACGCCAGTGCGCTCAGATAGTATCGTCGAAATTCGCACAAGGTTCACGGCTACACGGAAAAAGTCAGCTCCGGCAGCAACGCAACACAACGTTCACAGCTACGCGGTCTATTTTATTTTTAGTACATTTTTTTTCAGTCAAGATAAAGACTCAGACGAAACGAATCCCCGCCTTCAACCACACAGAACTCCAAGAATAACATGCACGCGCGACAGTGCGCACAGACAGCATCGTCGAAATTGGTACAAGGTCTACGGCTTCAACTCCTGCACAAATATTCCAGCGTTATAATATTGTAGATCGTGAAAAAGAAAGTAAGACCAGGTACGTCATGGGCAGAAAAACTGCTCAGATTATAGATTTTTCACTGATTGTTTGTTTAAGGGGATAGGGCGGGGGGAGGGGGGGGGCATTGATCCCTTGGGTCGCAAAAGAGCCCGACGAATCCCGGAGGGTGACCCATGTCCCCCGGGTCTTCCCGAGCTCTCAGAGTCCCCCGAGACCCCTCTTCTCAGCTCATCTCGGCTTGTCTCGAATCATTTCGGACAGTTTCGGCTCGTCGCGACAAACTCGACTCGCCTCAAACATGTTTCGACTGATCTCGACGCACCTCGACCAGCCTCGACGCGACCCTCGCCCTCTGCGCCAGCAATCCGCGGACTGTAATGGTTAATTGTTCTACTCAAGCATCTCACATAAACATTTTTCTGTGTATGGGTTTTACAGCGCTGGGAGGGGGAAGCAGAGGTTCCAGGATTCAGAGGGGCATCTAAAGGGTCCCACAGTTTCTCAAAAGGGTCCTAAAAGGTCTCAAGGGTGTCCCAAAGAGCCCCAGAAAGGTCCAAGTGGATCCCCCCAAATCCACCTGGTCTCCCAAGTCTCCTGAGTTCCCGAAACCCCGGGTCCCCGAGTCCCGCGGGTCCCACGAAAACTTCCCCTCCCTGGGTCACCTTGTCTCAACCAACCTCGATACATATAATAATAACCAATTCAAAATCTATCACCATGAAAATAGGGTGATAGATACTAAAATAAAGTGTTAATGATCTATAAAATGAATAATCATCCATCCACCCCAACTCTCTGCTCGAAGAAGGTATATTAAACCCTGAATTGATTGACTTAAAATCCCTGAATAACATCGTTGTAGAAGGTCGCAAGTCTTTCCCAACGTTAGACTTCCTGCTTGAAATATCCCGACATCAACTCGAACACATAGTACAAATATTGAAAATACAAAAAGTATCACATCATAAATTCTTGATGGTCATACCTCTGACGTATACGACGTCATACGATGTATTCACACTAATAGCACACCCACTAAAACTAGATTCAACGTCTCTTGTCATCCCTGAATTACGGAACGTTATACTCAGAAGCAACAATACCTATATAATTACGGATAAAACCAACATGTACTCCATCTTAACGACGAATCATCTCCTTTTAGAAGTCAAACCTATCTATTATGATCAGAAATCTACGTGCGAACGGGAGGCTTTTCAACAGAACGCAACTGCGATGTTGCAATTATGCAACTACCACAAAAGCGGATTCACGGACACATTTATGGTAGAGACGGACCAGCATAGACTAATCTACTTTTCAGAATCTACGAGAGTAACTCTGGACTGCCCGTCGCACCAGACGAAAGATACCCTCGTTGGACTGCATAAACTTCCTTTAGCTTGTGACGTGCAGACTGATGATTTACTCTGGCCCCTCTAAACAGATGGTAACTATTGAAATCCCCGAGCCCAACAAATCCTTTACCTTTATTTTCGACCCCACATATCTTCTTATCATCAACGTGAACAAATCCAGTGTTGTATACTCCAGTCTCCGGGAACTGATTAAAAAAGTAAACTCAGATGACCCATTTACCATCGACTTCGATTATCATGGTTTGCAGCTAGAACAGATCGCAACCTACTCTATATATGCCCAGACTGTTCTAACCATAGTTGTTGTCATTGATTCCCTCTTCATAGCTTTTCTGTTCCTCAAATGGATATATCGCAAAAAAAAACTGGGTCACGTGAGTCCACTTTGCACACTCTACAGGAAAGGTTTCACGGAGTCAGAGATAGCTTACGGACTAAAAAGATTCTATTCCCAAATAGGGAAGGAATAAGAGGTTTCCGAGGAAGCTTACGAGCCAAAGGTGACCATATTCGAGATGTAGCCATAAGTGAGGCACACCAACTTAAACGCAGATTTCACAGCTCCCCGATAGACATTCATAAGCCGTATAATGTTGATGCAGGTACTAACACGGATAGACAGGTGTATCCTCCATCGGCCCCTGTTCCCGAACTATATCCAGCCTTGCCTAGATATACGTAAGAAACTAAATTAAAGTTTGCGTACCCTCCCCCTCCCCCGGCATTTGTTAGATGGCATTTGCACTTTTTAAATTGAATTCTCCTTCAACGGAGAAATCAACTCAGTATTTTAACAAAGAACGCGCTGGGCTGTAGTCAAATTCACAATACGTTCATAACTAACTATTGTATGTATTTAGTGATTAATTATGGTTTATTCTTCTTGCCTCTCGCATACGGGCACAACTCCTTCCCGAGCTTCGATGTACCGAACTTCGGCCACCAGTGGACGCCCCACGCTCCGCCTACGTAGTGGGCCAGAAAACTACGCGCCCATTTTCTACCTACCTACGTCAAAGAAAACACGGCAGCTGCCTCCTACAAGGACGACTACACGACTTGGCCTAGCGGAACGACCAAGAAGCTTGTCTTCGGCCCTTATTTCCTGTCGCTTGCATACTTTAGGTTCTTCTGCAGGAACTTATTACTCCTAGACCTAATTAATAATTACTTTGTAATATCAATTAGGGATAGAGGGTGTGGTGTTAAACGAACTGTGTAGTTTTCACCTAAGATTTATTCGCACCCGACCCACGGCCGAGTCCCCGTGTCGTTATTAGTATTATTACCGATCCATAAATGTATTTCGGCCCGCACCTCCATAAAGTGTACTAGCGCCTTCGACACGGACCGCCTAACAAGGAACTAACCGCTGCTAGCCTGTGTCTGCAGCCTTTCTCCTACAAACCCAACTGTCACCTCCGGTGCTTAAGTGTCAAATATAGCTGTGCGTACTGACTCTAAAACTGTTAATATAGATGCGTGTCTAATCAGGATAAGTGTTACAATACCATGTAGATTGCCTGGCCCGCCACATGTTCCCTGCCAAGTGCTTGCAAGAGAACGGTCTCCTTCGTGGCCCCAAAACAAGCCCAGCCATCTGGCTTTCCAATCCGCCCCGCGGTTTTTTGACCTATTCCCCAGTATATAAGCTCTGCATGTTGCTGAGTCATCAGACTTGAGGACTTGAAGACTCAACCTCACCATCTCCGTGCATATATACATCTGGCCCGCGTCCCTCTCCAATCTTGTCCCCCACAGCTGACTTCCCAATAACGTGATAAATTGTATTAGCTCGTGAAAAGAACCACAACTCAACTCTATTTCCGTAACTAGCCTGGTTTAATAAACTACTACGAAGCTCGATCGAGTTTATTTCCTCAACACCTGTTTCCCCCAGCTAGAGTAGAGAAAAAGTTAATAAAGTTATACATGCACCATCTAGCTACTGCATTAGCTCCATCCACTCATATTTTATAAAATCTGCCTAGGCAGCGTCAGTAGTGGCTTAAGCATCACACACATTCTAAATCATAGATAATAGCCTGGTTACATTATCTGATTTTCTATACAGGTGTATTATTCTATTCTAGCTTTCGTCGACTTTCCAAGCTATATATATTGTTCACCTTTGCGACAAGTCACCTGACTAATACTTCTTCAGAAGCAGGCAGAGCTGCAAATGTGGCAGGTAGAGTTTTTATTTGACTTGGGCCTCATTTCTACCGGACCAATGCGGCAGACAAAGAAAACTAATAAGTATCGATCTCTCTGTGACCGCTACCTTTTTGAGCCCTTCGCGATAGAGACTACCGGCATTATTGGCAAGTACAGCAGCCTTCTGATCCGCTACATCGGCCGTCGGTTAACTGCCGCCAATGGGGATCTCGCTACTAGCGGTGCAACGTGGTAACGCGTTGAGTGTACAACTTGCTTGTAAGTCCATTAGCTCGGGGAGTGATAGATCGGATCCGTTGTTAAGGTAGTAGGCTGGAGGCGGCAGTAGTATGGTTGGATGTCACAACCTCATGCGAGTGCTGGGGCCAGGGGTCTCCAAACTTTGTGGGGCTTAGTAAATAAACGGTGGATGCATCTTCCCGGGGACTTCGGGCCCCATTTGTTTGAAAAATTCAATAGTTTAGATACTACACTTTTTTGCTTGGGTACTTGAAAGGCCATTATCGTCTGCATACTGCTATTTAAGTATAGTAACACATATCAAGATTTGATTTGATTTGGGCCTTACTTCCACCAGAGCACAAAACAAGACTGAAGAATTGTTCGATGGTAGATGGAGCATCATCACCTCAATTTAACATTTAGAGTAGTAGTAGTAGTAGTAGTTTTATTTTGTTTGCCACCGGAGTTCCAACGCGAAGTTAATGCAGATTCTCCCGTAGGGCAATTGAAGAGTGGCAGAGTAGGTGAAGAGTAGATTCAGAGTATGTGAAGCGTAGATTCAGAATAGGCTTACCGTAGTTTCAGAGTAGGTTTACCGTAGTTACAGAGTAGGTTTACCGTAGTTACAGGGTAGGTTTACCGAAGTTACAGAATAGGTTTACCGTAGTTACAGAGTAGGTTCACCGTAGTTGCAGAGTAGATTTACCGTAGTTACAGAATAGGTTTGCCCTAGTTACAAAGTAGGTTTACCGTAGTTACAAAATAGGTTTACCGTAGTTATAGAGTAGGTTTACCGTAGTTACAGAGTAGGTTTGCCGTAGTTACTGAGTAGATTTACTGTAGTTACAAAGCTGGTTCAACGTAGATACAGAGTAGGTTCAACGTAAATACCGAATACGTAGTAGTAGATACCGAATAGGTTTAATGTAGATATCGAGTAGGTTTAACGTAGATTCGGAGTAGGTTTAACGTAGATTCAGAGTAGGTTTAATGTAGATTCAGAGTAGGTTCAACGTAGATTCAGAGTAGGTTTAACGTAGATTCAGAGTGAGTTTAACGTAGATTCATAGTAGGCTTAACATAGATTCAGAGTAGGTTTAACGTAGATTCAGAGTAGCTTCAACGTAGATTCAGAGTAGGTTTAACGTAGGTACAGAGTAGGTCTAACGTAGATTTGGGAGGAGGGAGCATAGGTTTCAGGATTCAGAGAAGTCTCAAGTGGGTGGGTCCTACAGTTTCTCAAGAGGGTTCCGAAGGGTGTCCCAAAGGGCCTAAGAAAGGTCCAAGTGGGCCCCCCCAAATCCTCCTGATCCTCCAAGTCCCCCGGGTTCCCGAAACTCCGAGTCCCGCGGGTCCCACGAGTACCCCCGTTCACTGGTTTACCCCCACCGCGTCATAATGGTCGGGCCCCCATCCACCCACGACCATCCCGACAGCGGGATGCCAAGGGCGGGAAAGCACATCATAGCAGCGTCAAAATCAACCATTCACAACCATTCTCCACTCACGCCTGTTCATTGCACGCTCTCTCGCCACCTCCACATTCATGTCTCTTCTTCCCAAGGCCTGCTTCAGACCATCCATCCACCCAAACTTCGGTCTACCTCTAGGCCTGCGACCACTCGCCTCCGCATTCATCACCCTTTTCACCAATCTCCCTTCATCCATCCTCTCCAAGTGCTCGAACCATCTCAGTACACGCGAATCCATTCTGTTCTCCAACTTTTTCACCATCCCTGTTCTGATTCGAACCACGTCGTTGGTGATCCGGTCTCTCAGC